>CAJVSB020000083.1:0-89650 GCA_911865555.2 Thlaspi arvense
ATTAATTAAGCAGGTAGAACCTTGAAATTTTGCTGTAAAGCCATTCGGGTCCTCTACTCTGCAACTAGCTGGAACAGAGGAAGAAGAACTGGAAAGAGTTTCCAACCATCCCAGCTACAAGCTCAGTTGGGAAAGGGTTGACTAAGTCTGGAAAGTGTTTCTGCAATCTGGGTCAAGCACTGGACAGCATAGGAACTCCAGGTAATGCTCTAAATTTTGACTGGATACTATTTAGGCTAGTAACAAGGGAGTTTGGGCAGAGGGGACAAGGCCCGACTGGATTTGGGTCTGGCCTAGTTTACTTTGAACCGAGTTTAGTCCTAATTGAGCTTGGAATGGCCGGTTCAGACTAGTCTAAAGGACCTAGGACCGATTCATCCCGGTTTTGGAGCAATTAGATTGAAATGCATTTGTTTTGGTCAAACTCCATTCCGGCTTAGCCAAATTCTAACCAGTTCACAATAAGTTTATTTCAAATTAAAGTTCAATTAGTAAACCAGCCCGGTTCAGGGCTATGCAGGGCCGGTTCAGACCTGTTCAAGAGGCATTGGGTGTAGTTTAGGCCGTTTAAAAAAATAATCAAAGCAGTTTGAGAAAGTCTAGACCGGTTTATAGAACTTGTCCTCGGTTTAATACCATTTGAGGCCGGTTTGTGCCGGTTCAATAGGGATCATGTTTGATTCAAAGACAATTAATTAAAACACGTCAACTTAAGGGTTTTAAAGCCGGTTTAGAGACAAATTAGTTAGTTTAAGAGAGTTAAATATAAATAATTTAGAGGTTCTCTAAGAATAAAAAAATCTTGATTTTGACATTTATCTATTATTACCTAAACCTTGACATAGGTATTTTATGGATCTTTAAGGCAAAGAAGGTACAAGCTTTCGAGGTATCATCGATGTCAAAATCAAGGAATTTTTAGGGATAACAGATGAGTGGCATCTTCCTAATCTTAGTTATTATTTTACAATATGTTTTCCTTTATTAAACAAAAGATAAATCTATAATGATTGTATTCCGATAAACCATCTGTATGTTAATACTCAAAAGGGAAATAGTTAGCTATTTTTTGAATTCTGTTATGTGTTTGAATTAATATTTTCATAGAAATAAAAATCTATTTTCCAAAGATGTTCGAAGTTGATATATAGAACTGGAGACATGTCAGCTATGTTTTAATTTCAGCTATATGACAGATTGATGATATTATGATTTTCGGATGTTTTGTGTTTCAGCACCAGTGTTAAATGTCAGGCAATCACCTAGGGCAAGTGGTAGTTCTACAGGCATCACAATATATGACATAGTATATGACAGAGCATAGCATTTGAATCCCATAGAGGATTCTAGAGTATTACAGAGACCACAAACTATGTCAGTCTGACTAAGGGAATTACGGCAACTCTCAGTATAGATTACACAGTGTCGTAGCACCTGACATGTTTTATTGCTTTTCTGATTTTTAATGATTTTATTGCCCTCACAGATGCACCATTATCGGTTGTGCACACCGATCATAGACACACACATGATATATGCACTATGATTTTATGATTTCAAATTTCCTATGCTTTTTCGATTTTCTTCAAATAATATAGACGGGTATTTTGACCGACGATCACTATTCAAACATGATTTTCCCGTACAGATGTGATTTTCTTAACTTGGGTTTATTTGCTATGACATACGCATGGAATTTCACGAAAGACCATTTTTTTCTGATTTCTTAAGATACATAGACTGATGTTCTGTTTTGATGATTCTTATGCAAAAATTTATTTATTGGCACAGAAGTAATTTTCTTGATCTGAGTTTTCTTATGGATTTTCAGAGTTTCTGTGATTTTAACTACCTTGGTTTATGTCATGATTAATGTTCCTATTCAAACTTCATTTCTTTAGCAGAATTCATACGATAGGTTTATTGTGTTGAAATCTTTTATAGAAAGGTATGTTAACTATCACATAATAAAATTTTGACTATTTCCACTAAAATTAGGTAGCCTACCATTCACTGGGACAAAATGTCTCATTCCCTATTTTTCCTACGCAAGAATTTGTCAAATAGTAGTGTTGCATCACTCATAATGGAGGTTAGGCCAGCAAAGTTGAATCGGCTTAAGGTGAGTGTGCAGATTATTTTCAACAGTTGAAAATGTAAGTTAAGTAAATTGGTAAATTTAATCTGATAGAAAAGAATTCGAGAAGGGTTACAGTGGCTGATATACTACTGTGTCAGAGACACAAGAGTACGTCAGCTGCTGCCCGGCTGTCATTCCTCACTATGTCAGCAACGGTAGGGCGTGACATATATATATATATATCTTTAAAGCTCAGCATGTCTATTTTATAAATAAATTTAATTTAGAATTTTATTTATATTATAAATTATATTTTATGATTTAAAACTTATATTATGCAGATTTCAGAAATGACTTTTTCAGAAAATGATTTGTGAGATTGATATAATAAACTTCTTTAATGTAAAATAGTATATATGAAAAATTATATATTAAAATAAATTTATTTGACTCTAATTTTACATAAAATTGACTTTATTATTTTGACTTTTCTATAATAAGATATAATCAATTTATTACGCACATGTCTAATTTGACAGTTTCACATTCTATCACATATAGTGTATATAGTTAAACAATAAATTTAATATTATAATTTTTACATATTGTTCACTATAAATATATACATATAACAATTTTAATTTGTTTTATCATTAACAAAATCAATATGGAACCTTGAGACTAACATTTATATTATATGCAAGTTAAATCCCCTAATAATGGTAGGTTTTTAACTAAATTGATTAAAAGTTTCATATTAAATCTGATTAAACAAAATTGACTTTTTCATTTATTTGCATACAATTTTAATTTGTTTCTAATATATTATGAGGTTAAGAATATAAAACTATAGATAGTTATTAATGAAAATTTTGACAACAAATCCTTAAATGTAGGAAATTATTAACATGATATAATCTTAAAATAATTTGATTTTTTTCATACTGGTTATATACTAAAGACTTTTCTTTTGTGATTTTACAAAATTTTATTTGTTTACTTGAATACTTTAGTATGATTATAAAAGCTGCAAAAACCATATCGAACCGTACCAAAATTAAATAAAACCAAAGTAATGGTACTTGTATTAAAAAGTATGATTTTGGTTATAATACTAAAAAAAATCAAAATAGTTGACATGGTATAATTTTATAAAAAAAGGAGAAAAATTGAACCGTGATAAATCTATAAAACTACGTGCCTGCATTGTGGCAATAGATAACGAGATTATCACCTTATTTGTTTTTTATTTTCAAAAATATTCAAGAATATACTCCAAAAGACCATCCTTGCTAATGCTCACAATGGCGTAGTGCAATTTCATAAAATAGAGAAGTAGGTACATTTCCATCCTTTTGAGTAAGATTAAATGGTATTTTCAATTAGGAAATTTTATCTTATCTTATTAGCATCATTATAAAAAAGATGTAATAATAGGATATGCTTAAATTTAAAAAATTCTATATTCCTAATTTATTAATAGTATTATGTTTAATTTCTTTTCTTAGATTAAATTTTCAGGAGCTGAGGCCAAACACTTCAGAAATGGTTGGAGAACGCGTCACAACAATGCTCATATTTGGCCAGAATTCAGCATCGTATTGCACCCGCAATGCTGCCGCAGCCGCCAGCTGCATCACCAAAAACACATAATGCAGCTTCTCCACACCCCCCCCCCCCCCCCCCCCCCGCCCCCACACACAACACACAGAGAGAGGGAGGGGAGGGACGGATGCTTTTCTTTGTTAATTGTCTAGTCATTCAATGGCGGAGCTTAGTGGGGACTAGGGGGTGATCAAATATTTCTGCAAGAATATATATATATATATATATATAGATAAAAGTATGTCCAAGTTTTATATAGCTATATTCCTAGGCCAAGGCTTCCCAAAAAAGTTGGCCAAGATAGATTGGCCAATAATTGAGCTGCCCAACTGAAATAATATAGAAAGAAAAAAAAAATAGAAAGGATTATCTTCTACGACTTCTCTGTCCCTATGTGGCTCTGGCTGCTGCTAGGACTTGCTGTTAGCCCGTTAATCGTTGCTTCTACTTGCGTGCAATGCCCTGTCACCGCAATGCTGTGGCTCTCTTTTCTCTATGTCGCTCGCTTCTTACTGTCGAGATTCTCTTTGTTTTGCCCTGTGATTTGTGACCACTAATTCAATTATTATGCATGAGTCCACAATTGTTATAGAGCCCACATGTAAACCTTATCACATAATATGTAATGTACTCCCAAGATGATTTGGAAATCAGTTCATAGAGTCATTTATCAATTTATTCCATGTTATCTTCTTTTGACATTATTCTAGGAACAACGTCGTACCAAATCCACCAATTTGATACAAGTAAGTGTTACATAGGCTAAAAGAGTTGTGCAACAAAAACCCTTAACGCATAATATAATTTTTATGGAGATATAAAACATAAGAAAGTTCAAAAAGGGAAAATTTTAAGAGAGACAAGAAAACAATGTTTCATTGCTGGGTATTAATGGATTCTTGTCAAAGTTTCTCTAACATAATCAGGGCAAAAGATCAATAATGTTCTCAATATAGATCCTGGAGCTAGTGATCTAGTTTTATAGCAAGAACACAGAACTGAAACAGCTGATATCATGTAGAACACCCAGAAGAAAATAGATTAATAATATTAAATGATTAATCTTCTTAAACAGTTTTTGATTTAATCTTGGTGTCCTTTCATTTTATATTTCCAGAAAATAAGTCATAGAGTTCATCAGTATTATTGTTTTAGAAATGCCTAGCTTTAAGTGTTAGGAAACTTATATGGCTGTTAAATAGACATCACTAATGCAAACAGAATTAGATCCATAGATTTTCATTGAACGTTTACCACATTCACAGGGGAAAAACCGCAATCTTATCTTTGTTGATTTCTTTTTCTTTTTATTTCTTCAAATTCTGCAGTCAATTGAGAATGATTGAATTGAACTTCTGCCATTTAACTTTAAAGAATTTGAATAAACAGAAATAATTACAATTACCTATGACTATGATCCCCAAGATAAACACCAAGATGTGGATCTGTTTGTCCATTACAAATTATTTATACTTAAGAGTAAAGCTCAAATAAATTGGAAATTACTGTGAGTCATTTCATATCATGTGGAGTTCTCAATGGAATTTGAGGAAGAAAAACCCTAGTTCCTCTGAAATGACCCTTTAGTATTTCAAAATCAATAAATTATCTCTCTGGAGATTTAGTAAAATGAAAAGTAAAGTCTTATCATACTTTTTTAAAGATTTGGAGAAATTAAAAAGTACACAAGTCGGTTTTGGTATCAATTCCTTTATTGTAAATGAACTTAATATCAAATTAATGCTTCTTGCTAACACACATACATCATAGGCCGCCTCAATGTTTCTCCCCTTCCCTAGCTTATCTCACTTTCTGCACTTCCTTATAGGTCTTCATTTCACTTTTAGCAATCAATTACCTTTGTTGGCATTTCCACTAAGGAAAGGGATGCAAGTCTATACCTAAGGATGGTAATTTTATGCACATTTCACCAATATTAATAAATTTTTATCTAATCAGCCAGGAGATAGATACTATAAAGCAAAGTTGAGAAAGGGTTTGGAAATTTTTACAGGGTATTTTCCAAGTATAAGAACGAAGAATCTAATTTACCTTATACCCAGTATAATGTGTTATATATATATATATATTAAAATATAAAATTCTATATTAAAAATATATTTAAAAACTAATATATTAAAAAATATTATTTATACATTATAAAATATGTTTCATGGGTTTGAATTGAAAGAATATCATCCATGATAGAGAATTCTTGGATAGATGTTAGAATTGGAGGATTTCTAAAGGAAATTCAATAAAGACATATTTGGAGGCTTGGATTGCAAAAGGAGAATTATAGAGTGGAATCCAAAAGATAAACAGGACTTGTTTGGAGAATCCTTACATTCTTTATGAGTGGAATTGTGATTTGATCAAAAGTATTTTTAAAGAAAAAGATGCTGCAATTATGTAGCTACTCTCAATTTAATCAACAAGCTTGAAAAAACAAATTAGAGATTTTGATTTCCATAAAAAACAGTTAAGTCAGTTTATCAGAGTTCAAGATTTGAGAATAAAGGTTCAAAGATAGTAAAAACCAGGAAAATCTATCCTTTTGGGAGTTTAAATGAATCTGGAAAAGGTTACGGGCCTATAAAATTATAGAGAAACTAAAGCATTCTTTAGGGAAATTCTTTCATGACATCCTTCCATCTAGACAAAATCTTATTGCAATAGGTATCGTTAATGACCTATGTGTTTATTGTGTGGATTAAAGATGAAAACTCTAGAACATTTGATATTCATTTGCCCTGTGTTAGCTTCATGATTCATTCTATGCTTTTGATTCTAACAAACAATTGGACTACTATTAATGTATGAACTTAAATGTTTAACTTGATTAGATCTTGGAAGTAAGTAGACAAAAAATTGAATAATATTCATCAAATGATAAAGGGCTATTCTATTTCGATCTCAAAAATGCATGTTTTTAAAAACTAAAGTATGACTTTGACACATGATATTTTGGAGACAACTGAGACATTATTCTTCAAGCATATGTTTCTTTTGATATATTTTTTATACTTTATTTTTTATTTATTGTATTTGAGGTAATGACTTCTCTGTAAAAGGGAAATGTTAGATATTAATATAAATAAGAGAATAAATTAAGAAACTAAAGTACAGATTTAAGTGATAAAATTAAAAAATAAATGATTAAAGTGAAAAGGGGTTAAAAGATCATGAACTAAAGTAAAAAGTCTAAAAATTCAATCTTCCTCGTTGCCTAACGCTACACACACACACACACACATGTATTATTGTATGCATGTGTGTAGATGTGAGAGAAAAGAATTCCTTTTTTTTTATTTACAGAAATAAAGCAAGGGCTTCAAAGACTAAGCATAATTCTAAAGATGTGCTCCACAAGAGCAGATGCTCCACTTTTTAGAGTACGTGCTCCTAAATAGTTTTAGAAGCTTAGTTCAAAAAAAACTTTTGAGATTTTGGTCTTAGAAATGAGACATGTATGTTTGAGGTTGTAAAAGAATAGCTCGAAACTATACTAAGTGTTGATTCAAAGAAACAGAGAAATAAGACAACCCTATAACACTAAAAGAAATAAGTGTTCCAAACTCAAAGAGGAAGCATCACTTGTAATGAAGTGATAGATCAAGAAGCATTTTGAAGTATAAGAAAAGATAGGAAAATAGAAAAATTACATATCAAGAAGAGCAGGAGTTTCTTTCTTTACAAAATGATAAAGTGGATTGAAGCCAAGGGAGATGTGCTTATGAGCATTACACTTGATGAGTCCATCATACTTCTTAGCAACAATGCGTGCAAGTCCACCATACCTCAACCCACTTATTCTGCTATCTTCTAAATTCACAAATCTCAAGGTCTCAATATCCCTTGTTGAGTAAGAGTGTGCTCTCTTGGCAATCCCTTCTTTTAAGTAATCATTCTCAGCTTCTCTTGAGTTACATAGATTGTTTTCTTTCCATTGTTCCCCACTAGTCTTTTGCTATATTTTCCCTTCCTTGGAGGCCACTTATCTTTCTCTGCATCTGATTCTTGCTTCAACATATTCTCTCAAGGATGTTTAAGAATATCCAAACATCTCTTTTTCTTCCACTTCTATTTCCAAATTTAAAAGCAAAATTTGTCTCAATCAATGCCATTTCATCAATTATTTTGACCTTTGGCAAGCATTCCATACCTTCACCATTTCCTTGCAAATTAAACATTCTAGGTATTCCCTCGAAGAATTCAATTTCCGTATTTTTATCCTTCTTCTCATCAAGACGAATTGCTTCATTGCATTTCACTAGGGTTTTATTTCATTTTTCTCATCAAAAGGAACAAAGGAGAAAGAAAGCCACTAAGCCTTGTTTAAAATGTCAAGAAGCAGGGTGCATTTGAGCTTCTTTAATAGACAAACCTCTTGGACTTGAATTCAATTTGCTAATGGCTAGGCTAGATTGTTGAATTTCCAGATAAATCCACTCCATCTAGAGTCTTGACTCTCATAACTACATCATTTGTTTATGTTCCAACAATGTGGATTTTTCCAAACAAAGAAAAGCACTTAGGTTTTTCGAGGGTACCTTTGGGCGATTCAATAGATAATACAAAAATGTGTTTGCAACTAGGACTAGAAGAAAACACTCCACTAAGAATTGTATGGGAAATACAGGGACCAATTGCATTTGCAGGCTATGAACAATTGTCATTACTTGGCAATTTTCATTCTCAGAAAGTTGTGAATTCTTTGTTTGTATCCTAGGCTTGAGTCCAAGTATAAATCATCTACCATCTCTTATGGATAGCAAAAGAAAGAGAGAGAAAAAAAATTAACTTATGGAGGAGAAGAATAAAAGATAACCTGAAAGAATAGAGACTAATTTTTTAATTTAGGAAATTAATGTGAAACTTAATTTAAACTACTGGACGAAGAATAAAATTTAATTAGTAGTTTGTCAACTTATGCCATCTGATCCACCTATTTCAATTACCCTAGCCACCATTTTATGCCATTTTAATTTAGGAAATTAATGTGAAACTTAATTTGAACTTCTGGAGGAAGAATAAAATTTACTTAGTCCTTTGTCAACCTATGCCATCTGACCCAACTATTTCAATTACCCTAACCACCCTTTCATGCCCTTGACCTTCTATTTTATGGTGCAACATGCAATGCTTAGACACGACATGCAGTGACAATGCATTAAATGTTCTATAAAATATAGCCTATGCATGACTAATATGGCTGGTTATTGCACTAGATCTCAAGTTCATGGAGGTGTAATAGAAAATGCGTATAAACACTCGTGCTTTCACTCTAGCCTAAAGACTTAAATATGAGGGGTATATATAATATATTAAATATTTTGAACTTGGGATATAAAATAAATATAATTGTTGGTATATATTCATTTCTATAAGTTTAACTTATTAATTTTATGTGATTACTTAATGGAAGGTATTTGTTACTGATAAGCTCGCTTCATATAACTTTTAAACATCTGTAATAAATTTTTGGAGTGTCCTAAAATAAAGTTTAATTAAGTTCATCCTCTTAATAGTGTTTGTTTATACCATAGCCAAAATAAGCTATAATATGATTAATAAACGGAGCAAGTCTGTGTATTTGGACCAACCTACCATTGCCCTTTGCCAAGGCCCGCTATCTTTTCTTTTCTCCTCCGCAAGTGAACTCTCTCTCTCTCTCACACACATTATGCATAAAGGATGGCAAATGATTTATACTTGGACTCACACCTAGGATGCAAACAAAGAATTTCACAACTCTCTGAAATTGAAAGCTGCCGAGCAACGACAACTGTTCATAGCTTGCAAATGCAATCAATCCCTATGTTTCCCATATGATTCTTGATGGAGTCTGTTTCTTCTAGTCCCAATTTCGGACACATTTTTGTATTATCTACTGAATCGCCCAATGGTATCCTGGAAAAATCCATGTGCTTTTCTTTTTGGAAAACCCACATTGTCACAAATGAAAACAAGCGACATCATTGTGAGGGTCAAGACTCTAGATGGAGTGGATTTATCTGGAACTCAAGAATCTGGCCTAGCTATTAGTGATTTGAATCCAAATTCGAGAGGTTCATCTATTAAAGAAGCTCAAATGCACCCTGCTCCACAACATCTTAAACAAGTTTTGGTGGCTTCTCTCTCCTCTATTCCTTTTGATGATAAAAATGAAATAAAAACTCCAGTGAAATGCAATGAAGCAATTTGTCTTGATGGGAAGAAGGATAAAAATGTGGAAATTGAATTCTCTAAGGGAATACCCAGAATGTTTAAATTGCAAGGAAATGGTGAGGGTATGGAACGCCTGCTGAAGGTTAAAGTAATTGATGATACGACACTAATTGAGACAAATTTTGTTTCTAAAGTTGGAAATAGAAGTGGACAAAAAAAGAGATGTCTGGGTATTCTTAAACATCCTAGAGAGAATGTGTTGAAGCAAGAATCAGATGCAAAGAAAGATAAGTGGCTTCCAAGGAAGGGATAATGTAGCAAAAGACTAGTGGGGAACAATAGGAAAGAAAACAATCTATGTAACTCCAGAGAAGCTGAGAATGATTGCTTAAAAGAAGGGATTCCCAAGGGAGCATATTCTTACTCAAGGGGTCATATTGAGGCCCTGAGATCTGTGAATTTGGAAGCACAGCAGAAGAAGTGGGTTGAGGTGTACAGTGGACTTGCACCCACTGTTGCCAAGGAGTATGATGGACTTATCAACTGTAATGCTCATAATCACATCTCCCTTGGCTTCAATCCACGTTATCATTTTATAAAGAATGAAACTCCTGTAGTTTTTGGTATGTAATTATTCTACTTTCCTCTCATTCCTTAGTTTCACCTTGCTATTTATTAATTAATATGTATATTTTGGAACTTTGGTGAAACTCAATTTGAATTGTTGGATATAAAATAGCATTTAGGCTTGTACCACCAACATAAAATCATCTAGCAGTTGCATGTTTCTGTTGAAATAGGTCACCATTAATGCCCTGTCAGATTTATTAATGGATAATATATGTAATTTTTTATTAATATGATACCTCCTTGAACCAATATTACTGCCTGTTTCCCATTTTAATTTTCAAACTGGATACTATAAATTCTTCTGTAGATGCTTTAAATGTTCACTAGATTCCTAGAGGTAAACCTGTTGGTGAGTAAGCAAGGCGAGTTTATGAATTAGTATATCAAGGAATTTGTCAAAATCCTTGAGTGAGTTTAGGGGATTATTTATTATAGTACCCCTGTCTTATACTTTCACAGAAGTCCCAATTTTGAATACTTGGTTTCATTTCTTTTTAGGTTTCTTTCTTGTTATTGACATCTATTTATGTATTATAAGTATGGCGTAATTCAATACTTCTTTCCTGACCCATCCTTTTACCTTACTTTGTTTTCTTTGTAAAGAATTTTACATATAGTGTCTTTATACATTTTATTCTAATCATGTCAAGTTTGCCTGCATAGGAGTGGAGGCTGCAAGAAGGAGAGGAAAACATCAGAAAATCTTTGTGCGTTGAAGAATGGCTTATAATCAACGTGCGTCAAAAATGCCTTCATAAGAATCAAGACACATGATAGGTCAATATTCTGTGCATTACTTGTACATTGTGTATATTCTTCTTTTTCAGTTAACTATATTTTTCCACATTGTGTTCTCTCTGTTAGAATTTTAGGTGTCTACAAATATGAAGAGAATTCAATATAAAGGAAGAATAAAATTGTAACATAGTTCAATCTTCAACTAGTTATGCTGTTATTATCTTAGTATTGATTGGGCTTTCTGGGTATTTGTGTGAACGATACCCTTATGAAATGTTTCTGGTTATGGGTTGATGTTGAAATTTTGAATAATGGGCAGAACTTCAATGTCTACATATTATGTGACATTATTGATGCAGGTCATTCTCTTGCCATCGATAAATAAATTGAGAACTAGAATTCTGTGGATCAAATTAAAGCTAACTCTGTAAAGTTCAAGAAAGCTAAAAATGATTGGTAGCAACAGTCATTACAATTTAGTTATATATTGCCCTATCTCTCTAAGGTTTCCACCATCAGGAAAATGTGGTTTTCTCTTCTATTTTCTTTTCCTTTTGCTTCTTCTTTTTTTTTTTCTTTTTTTTTTTTTTATCCTTCCTTTACTAGACAACATGGTTAAGTTAAACTATGTGGGAAGTAGATAAGAATTGCAAAGGACTAAATTCAGCATAGCTGGTAGGAGGAGTTCTTAAGGTTTGATATTTTTGTTCTTAGAAGCTAAAGTCATAACAAGAAGGCCTAAAGAAGAGATCTAGAATAACACTGGCCTTCAGAGGAAATTATATGTTTTGAACATATGCGTTTTTATTTCCTTCTTGCATAGAGCTGCACTGAACAGATTACATGATTCAGGCCCATACACTCATGTAATTTAATTTCTCCAACATATTGGAAATGAAATAGAGAGCTCCTATTTCCTCCTTTTTTTTTCCTTTTTTATTTTGTCAAATTAGAGCTGTTATTTCTGATCAGCCCAAAGCTATCAGATTCAATACAATGAATTTCGTGGTGGCACAAAAGCAAGGCTTTCCACTTTCTGAGGAGCAAGAAATAGGCTTGGACAGAACATGTTGATGGTAAATTGGGTCTCACTAAAGCTTATATCAGGTTTGTTAGATGATTTTCTCATCATTCGGAAAATTCATATCTAGGATATATCAGAACTTCATTTTTATTGTATTTGCTTTTTACTTGGTTTATAAAACTGATTGTGCTATTTCACTTACTTGACATATGCCCAAAAATGCTGGATTGACATTGGGTCATTTAGTACTTCGTGATAATTAAGAGAAATAACTGGAAATGATCTAAGTGTATAAATAACAAAGAGTCATGTTTGATAAATGGGACAAAATGGACAGGAATTCTTCTTTGTCCCAATTTCCAATTTCAGCGTTGATGATGAGCCATATATGTGTAAATGTGAAATTCAATAGTCAGTTATAGCTAATGTGCATTAATAAAGACACTAACATTTAGTATTTAACCACTTAATGGGAAAAGTTAACACCCAATTTCTCAATGCTGTCACATGAACTATTATCCAGTGCATTATGAGATCACCACTCTGTGGCTAACATCTCTCTCTGTTGCTTCTTCTATTGTGTCAAAAATAGAAGTGGCAATTATGTAATGTTCTGAGTGCTTGTCATGTTGGGTTATGAGTATCTTGATGATGTTTCTGTTAACATTCTCTAAACTGCATCTGTAGTCTTGCTGACACAGGTCCTTGGCCCCTAGGTCTGAGTTTACTAGGGGAGGAGAAAGGGTACAAGTTAGGGGCAAAGCTGAGATAACCAGGGTGAGACAAATTCAATCTCTGTCAATTTTTGATTAAATAAGATGCTGTTAGTCATGAAAAAGCTGAAATCTAAGTTATGCAAACCTGATGTGTTTACAATATCTCAAGTTGAAATGATTCTGAAATTAGCTTTTATCATAAATGACATTTAGCCTCTAGCATTGCATTGTATTTCTCATTTGATATCTATTTAATTAATGTTCTGTTATATTGTAATTATTGTTATTAAACTTAATAAATTGTTAAAATTAACTTATTTTTCTTGTTTCTCCCTCCCTAGATTCCGGGGAGTGGAGATTTGAGTTAGATTCATCTAGTGGTTAGATGGGATGAAGTATAGAGATTTAAGCAATGTTTGTGATGGTATTCAGAGTGAAGATCTGATTCAGATGCATCTAATAACCAGATGGGATGTAGTACAGATATTTAAGCAATGTTTCACATCACAGTTTTTTATTTTGTTTTGTGATAGTTTTTAGGTCAATTACTATAACTTATGTTTTTCACTTTGTAAATAGAGAAAGTTTTTGGATGATGTAATTTTAGAAGATATTACATGTTGGGATTGGAATATTATGTCCAGGACATGTAATCTCAGTGGCTGCATGCATTAAGAGAGATTTTATTTTGTGTTATGATGGTGGGCAATAAATTTGAACTGTAGAAAAGTTAGAAACAAAAATACAACCTGAATTCAAGTTGGCCATATAGTGAAGAAGAAAAACTCAAAATGCAATCAAAAAGTCAGCCGCATCCATGTAAAGAACATCCATTCCTTGTTCAAGTTCCCCAGTCTCCCCAAATTACAAGACACAACTCACAAAGCAACATCATAGAGAGTTTAAGCAGCAGGCCAAATCCCAGCCTTCACAATCACTTCTCAGATGCCTTTTATATATAGCACTCAAAAATACTTGTTAATATAAATATGAGTTGATATGCAGTAACAAACCAATTTGGTGGAAAGTAACTGCGCAGAAAAGCAGAGAGAAGTTTAATTTCTTTCCTTAGATTAAATTTTCAGGAGCTGAGGCAGGAGAATTCAGAAGTGGTTGGAAAGCGCTTCACAACAATGCCCACAGTTGGCTCGAACTCAGCTTCATATTGCACCCACAATGCCACCACAGCCGCCAGCTACATCACCAAACACATAGATAATCTAATTGTTAGCTTCTCCATCCACACACACACACACACGGAGATATAGTTAGGGAGGGAAGGAGGGAAGGCACTCTTCCATCAGCCTTGTATGTACATATTGTTTGACTTTTTTTTCACTCAATAACCACAAGAATAACAATAGACAATATAGTAGCGAAGGAGCTCACCCTTGTAACAAGACTGCAGTCCATGAGGATTGGTATGAGCTTCAGGTTTCTGCCCTATCAAAGACTGTAGCGGCACAGCCCCAAAGCTATACGCATCACTTTTCTGTGTTAATTGTCCAGTCATTGCATGTCTCTATCATGTTTTCCTAAATCAAATTCACACATAAAATTTGACTCAAACTTGAAATTCCATGATGCAGGACTTTCAGATCTGGCATAGTCACAGCCACAGAAAAGTATTAAAGTTTCAGATATTAAATAGGAGGGCAGCGAATAAATTTAAAAATGTAATGAAAACATAAAATTTGGTGAAGCTAGGGGACTAATAATCTAATTTAGGGAAAGAATTTGATTTAGTTTCATCTTCCAATCCAAGTTCAGCAAGGCATTTTGGGTATTATCATGAATCTCACGACATAAGAATTATGGCATGGGGTCCTCGTAACCATCAATGTGGACCCTCTGATGGTGATCATATATCAGTTAGCTTCCCCTTTGCGTCAACAGTGGCTGGAATTTATTCCAGAACATTACTTTATGCTCTTTAGAAGTCCAATTCATTGATAGGATTTTTAAAAGAAGTCCTTGTTTGAAAATATCTTCAATTAACTTCTCATCGAACTCATATCAGAGTTTTTCAAAAAAAATTTCAGAATTTGTCATATTCTTTTTACTATTTTAAAACCTTAAATTTATATGAAATCAAAAGAAAAAAATTAAGATTAAGAAATTCACAAATCGAACACTTCTTTGTAGATTGACATTAAAATCCTTATTTAAAAAAAAATCTGAAAATATGTTAAAACATGTTAACATGTTATAATCAAGAACTGAACAAAAAGATGCAAGATCCCAAAAAAGAAACTTACTGATGGTATTAGTGTTACAACAACAGTACCCATGAATAACCTGAGCAAAAGATTAAAGATCATAGATATGAAGTCACCTATGAATTAAGCTTGATTTAACAAAAAAAGGATCAAATATTAAGAACCCACCCAGTTGAGATGATGCAAGACCCAAAAGATTAGAAGTATGAAGTCACTAATCTTCTCACAATTCCTCGGTTCAATCTTGAATTAGGATATTATTGGACAAATTTAAGAAACATAATTTTAAAGAGAGAAGAAAACAATGCTTGGTTTTTGGGTATGTATCAACAGAAATATAAGTTGCACCAAATCCCGTTAGGTTAATCTTTATGGATATATTTGCTAAGTTACTCGAAGAAACGAATCTTTGGGTTATCAAGCTAAATGTAATTTGCAATTTTAAGGTTGGCAGTGGTGGCTGAAATAATTTGTTAAAACTTAGGGTAAAAATATCCTACTAATTATTTTTAAGAGAAAATTACCAATTAAGACGGTTTAATAATTTTAATTACTCAAAGAGTTAAAATTTAAAATATGTTTATTTGAAGTTGGAAAAAAAAAATTGTCAACTAAGGATATTTACATTCCCACAATACTCAAATTAATGCAATTGTTACAAGTATAAATCTATAACATTACAAATATAAATTTGTGTAATTATAAGTATTTATCTATATAGTTTGAAATCCTAAGTTGGCATTTTTTTTTAATTTTAAATAAAAATATTTTATATTTTGATCCCTTGGTCAATGATGCCGCCAAGCCATCCGACTTGGTAATTTTTCCTATTTGTTAAAAAAAAGAACTTTCCTAACTTCCACCTTTTACTTCTTGTTGTTTATTAATACCTTATTTATAATTACTTTTACATTATTTAAAATTATAATATATATATATATATATATATAAAGTGGTAAACTCAAGGTCATTATTTGCAAGAGGTAGTTATTATAAGATTCAACTCCAACATCTTTGCCAATGGGATATTGGTCTATTAACTGATTTTCTGATTCTAGGTGACAGAGGTTAATCTAGTAATTCATTCTTTGATTTTAAGTGTTTGAAGTATTGATTGTTAGATATTTGAATCCCAATAGCTCTCTCTCTCTCTCTCTCTCTCTCTCTGCATTTTGCACTTATTGTATTACCAAAAAAATAAAACATCTAACAAGTCTAATTCTATTTGTTTAAAATATATAAAAGATTACAAATAGATCTATATCTTGATTAGTACAAGTAAGTGTAGAAATCTAGAAATAATAACTTCAAATAACCGGATCTCATTAATCAAATTTGAGTCCAAAACTATAGTCAGACCCTAGTTACATACCTCTAGAGAACTTTATGAAATTTGTAATACAATGCATATCATGATCCATGCAGCATACATGTCTAATGTACAAGACTTTTGACACAGGCTTAAAAAATATATAGGTAACAAAAGTTTACAGCTACAAATTAATTCTTGGTATCAAATAAAAAGTTTTAAAAAATTAGTTTTTATATTTTCTTTTACAAAATATTTAATTTATTTTTTATGTCTAGTAAATTCATAAAAAGTAAAAATATAAAATAAAATTATAATACCAAACAAGCGCATGAGCTTCTTTTACACATCATTTGCACCGTGTACGAGTTTGAAAAAGCCTTCTGAGAGGGCTTTTTTCTTGACTCATTAGGCCATGCGGAAGTTACTAAATGCAATTACCGCTTTTCTCAAAACCAAACAAGAGTCACACTTACAAGCTAATTACGTCAATATCACCAAGAATCTTGAGTGAAGCTTGAGAGGCGGAGTAGAGCCTCCACAAGCAACAAGCAATCAATCAATCGAAATCTCTTTTATCTCTATGAAATTTTTTCGATTTAGTACTTGAATTATAATAAATTAATTTTGTTTGGACCCTATATTTTTCCTTACCAAACATTTAGATCTCCTTTCAGTGAAACTGTTTGTAATGACTTGAATTTAATAAAAAATTTAGTAAAAAATGAAAAAGTTGAAATTATAATCAAACAAAAAAAATATTATCTTGGATTGCAAAAATGAATCCTTCATTATTACCAAATATAGAATGGGAAGAATTGATTCATATAATTTATACAAATTATTGTTAAAATGGTTGGGGATGGATTTCCCCCATGAACAATCAAATCTACTGAATCTATTATTATTGTCACAGCAGTACAAATGAATAATTAGGGTAAAAGATCAAAAATTATAGGTACAAAGTAACCCATAAATTAAAGTTGATTTAACAAGAATCAAAAGTTAAAAATTCATGAATAATCAAAACAAAAGATTCAAGAATCAAGAATCAAGAATTAAAGTATGAAAGGCTAAAGAGAGACAAGAAAACAGTGTTTCATTTCAAGGTAAGTATCAAGAGATCTATAATGTTAAATTAAAAACCGCATCTACCATTGCTTGAAAACTACAGTAAAGTATGAAGTAAAAATTTGAACTTCTGGAAAATTTGTATCTCTAGCTTGGTGTAACAATCCCAATGCTATGCAAAACTTATTTTTTTGGCTTTTCTTTTGTAACATTATTTTTCGACGTTTTATAATATTCATACGTGGAGCATCCTGAATTGGGCCAAGGCCCATTATCACCCTGTTAAGCCCACGTCAAGCATTATCTTTCCCTGGCAAGCTAGACTTAAAATTGGGTAAATCTATATAACTACGTGCTTGAATTGTGGCAAAAGAGAACGAGATTTACTTTGTAGGCATGATGTTGGACTTAGGATGGCAAATACCCAGCTAGCTTGATCTTGGCCAATCAACTGGCCAGCTCAAGAGATACTCAATTGGGCCCCAGTTTCATATATTGATATTTAATATATTAATATTATTTGTCTTAATAATCATTACAAGATAACAAATTAAAAATATTTAATAATATTATTATTTATGTATACTGACTGATACTATATGTCATGGGTACATCCCAACGAGCTGGCCCAATTTTTGTGCAGCCCAAAATCAAATCGGACTCATAATGGACCCGGCTTGGGCCATGGGAAACCCGTGTCGTCGAATAACTATGGCTGAACTTGTGAATGCATGTTTAATGCCTCTCCTTCACCGATATTAGCACATTTATGTATACTTCCATTATCAAAAGAGTGATAATCTGTATATTAAATTGAGAAAAATTTATCCAAATAATAATATTAATAATTTTCATTTTATATGTATTAAATTAAGAATATTAAAAAATATAGAGATTAATATGATTTATATAATAAAGATAAAAGATTTAAATATAAAATAGTACTATTTTCTTACTTAATCGAATATTCTTGTCAAATTTAAGATTATTTATCATATTCGCGTATAAAATAATATGCATAAGTTTTATAAAATTTTGGATTAAATTTAAACATGTAAATAAGTAATCAAATTCAAAATAATATTTATTTAGATTGATCTAAATTTGACACATTAACAGCTCTATCAATTCTCATATGAGTCCAAACAAGCAAAATGCATCAATTAACAGCTCTATCGATTCCCATATGAGCCCAAACATGCGAAATGCATCAATTAATGGTTAATAAGGATAATACAGGTGAAGGAAGAATAAAGAGAAGTATAAGATTAAAGTATGAGCAACAAATATGAAGACAAGAGAGGCACAGTAGTGAGTGATGAGCAATAAGTTCATATAATATGTTGGCCGTATCTAACCAAATCCTTCAACTGAAGATTCTCCAAATTCAATTAATTAAAATTGTAGAAGTAAAATATACTAAGATGGATATAATTAACACCCGTTTCTCTAGTAGCTTCATCACATCGTGTAGCATCATAAAGGAGAATATGCTGGCTCTGTTTAATTTAATTGTATACTTGGACAATCCAATTAATTTGTATTTAATCTATATCTCCACTCCAATTCGATGATAGAATTTTTAGTAGTACTTGCTTCAAAATATCTTAAATTAACTTCTTACCAAACTCACTCAGAATTTTTAAATAAATTTTTAAGAATTTCTCATATTCTTTTTACTATTTTAAACCTTATATTTATAAAAATCAAAATAAAAAAATAAAATTCAAAAAATCACAAATCAAACCCATCTCTATTGTAGGTTGGCATTAAAATTGGTATTTTACCAAAAAACGTTCTGAAAATATGTTGAAAAATATTAATATATTATAATCAGGGGCTAAGCAAGCAAACACAAGATCGAAAAAGAAACCTGTTGATGCTATTACTGCTCCCACAACAATACCCATGAATAATCAGAGTAAAAGGTCAAAATAGGTATGAAGTCACCTATAAATTAAACTTGATTTTACAAAGATCAAAAGTTGAGAACCATGAATGATTAGAGCAAAAGATCAAAGATCAAAGGATTAAAAAACTTATAAATTAAACTTGATTTAACAAGCATTGGAGGTCAAGAACTCATGAATAGTCAGAGTAAAAGATCCAACATGATAGGATCAAAGATTAAAGAGAGACAAGAAAGCAATGCTTTATTTGTCAGTAAGTATTAATAAATCAATAATATTATATTAAAAACCACATCCAACATCACTAAATTGCTTAAAAATTACAATAGAGCATGAAGAAAAATTTCAACTCCTCGAAAATTTATATTTCTAGCTTGACATAACAAATCTTAATGTTGTGTACAGACCTATTTTTCGACTTTTTATAAAATTTAAACGCGGAGCAATCCGGAATGGGCCAAGGCCCATTATCACCATGTTAAGCCCACGTCAAGCATCACTTTCCTCCCAACGAGCTATACCTAAATTAGGTAAATCTATAAAACTATGTGCCTATATCATGGCAATAGATAACGAGATTTAGGCATATAAATGGGTCAAATTTAGATCAAATTAGAATAATTCGAATCCGAATCCGATTACCAATATATATATATTCGAATTCGATCCAAAATTTTATATGATCTTTATTTATTATTACCATATCCGAATTCAATGCAAATTCAAAATCCAAATAAAAAATCCGATCTGAATAACAATTAATAATAATTAAAATAAAACGACTAGTAAGTAAAAGACATGTAAAATCAAATAAATTATTATTTATGAATGATAAAAATTTATGTAAGGATTATGTTTAATTATTTTGATTTTATTAAAATATAAATAAAATTCATAAATAAATTACTATTTATGAATGATTAAGAAGAACTTTTATTATATAATATATTACAAAAATTATGATAGAATTTCAGTGCTTTATAAAATTATCAAATTTTATTTGTATTATAGTTAGAACTTAGAAAATTTTGTAATCAATTTATTCAAGTGCTTCATAAAGTTTCAAAAGTAATTAATTATTAAATACAATACTTAATGGAAAAACTAAAATTAGGGAAAGTAAAAGAATATTCTAAAATAGTTTTAAAAAATATACATTATTCTATTAAATAAAATACCTCACAAATACAAATTAGTGTATTATTAATTATAATGTCATGTTTATTGTATTATACATAAAAGTATTTATTAATATATATGATAATTAATTAAATAAAAAATATTATTAAAATATTCAGATTTGGATTTTAACAGATTGGATTATTTAATTCTATATCTAATCCACTTATTTTGGATTTAATTCATCAGACATTTTATTCAGTCAAAGAGTTTAAAATTCAGATAGAATTTGGATTAAAATCCAACCCATTGACAATTTTAATGAGATTTACTTTGTGGGTGGGATGTTGGACTTAGAACCTTTATTAATAATATTGTTAATTATGTATATTGATCAAGTGACTTAATGATTCCAGAGCTTAAAGCTAAATTTAAAATTTAAGCTTTTATCTTTTTAATAAAAGTAATACAAAATTTTTATTAATTGTTTTTCAAATTTTTGAAATGAAAAATTAGTAATAAAATTTTTATACACTTTTGTTCAGTATAGGAAAGTTGTAAAGTTGATTAAATTACAATTAAAATACTTGATTTTATGGAAAAGTTAAAAATATTTAAAGAAACTATTAGAAGAGAAATGCCAGAAAATGAATGTTAAAGAGATTTAATGAAATAGATAGAATGTTACGTGGGAGTTGAAAGAAATAATTATGGAGACAAACTGAAATTTTGAGATAAACAAATATCAAAATTAAGAATTAATTATTTTAGAAATAGAAAAATTTTAAATATAAAATAAATAAAAGAGAAAAATTAAGAGTTATGAGAAAGTGATTTAGTACTGATTGACTAATTAATTTGGATAATATTAATTATTATTAATTTTTTAAAAAACTTTTTAATTATTTAAATTTTATTATAATAGTATAAAACACCAAAATTTGGGGTTTAAAATATTTGGGGGCCTAAACACTAGCTTTACTTGCCTTATGGTAAAGTTGGCCCTAAAATTGATTGATACTATATCTATATGTGATAGGTAGGGCTAATAATGAATTATATTTTAATCCAAATCTAATTTAAATGCGATTCAAATTTTAGAATTTGAATCTAATTAAAATATTCAATAATCTGATTACAAGTTTTTATAATTTAAAATAAGTGGATCAAATATAAAATTAAATAATTCGAACTATTAAGATTTCAAATTTGAATTTTAATGGTATTTTTTTATTAAATTAATAATATTATATATATAATATTAATAAATTCAAACTTACATGAGTTATATTAAGAAAATCAAAAAATTCAGGATTAATATAATTAATGAAATAAAATTAAAGAATTTAAGTGTAAAATATTTATTAATATAAATATATTTTGATATGAAGCAATGAACCAATTTGGTAAAAATAAAACCAACCTGTGCAGAAAAGCAGAGAGAAGTTTAATTTGGGTATACGGATTGATTAAATCCATCTTATAATTTTTTTTCTTTGAAGTGTTATATTCAAAAATCATTATTTGCAAGAAGCCAATAATTGTAAGATTCAACCCGAATGAGTTTGATTCTAATTATATAATATATATATATATATGGAGAGAGAGAGAGAGAGAGAGAGAGAGAGAGAGAGAGAGAAGAATATATATGCAAGAATGCAAATAGGTCTATATCTTGATTAGTACATGTGGATCCAGAAATAATGAATTCAAATAACAAAATGTCCTTAATAAAATTTGAGACTAAACTCAATTTATTTGATATTAAATTTTGATTCATTGGATTAGGAACTATAATATCTATCAAATTAGCATCAAACATTAGAATTAATATCTAGTACTAATCCAGCAAATATGATGTAATACCCCAAATTCATGGGGAATTATTAAAATTTTTAAATCTTAGAGGAACTCAATTGAAAGAAACTAGACGTTCCAAAGTCAAATTAAAACAATAAGGGGCTTAATTGGACCAATTAAGACTATAAGGAGTTCTAATATAAATAACATGATAGAGTAAGGACTAAATTAAACAAAATCAGGAATCTAGGGACCTAATTGCAAGGATCACAAAAAAAATCAGATCCTATTCTTTGTTCTTACCTTACCTGTAACCCAAATCTTGATTTTGATTCCATTGAGTGATTTAACCCTCAATTAAGCATATGTATGTAAAATACAGAACCCCTAGAATAGAAACCCTAAGGTAATTCATATAATTTTCCCTCTATGCGTGACAATTTCATTGGAGCAATCCACCATTAATAACTGAACTTCAAACTGGATCCTTGAAGATTTATTTGACTTCCCAACAATGATGGAGACAAAGATAGGCGAACTAGAGTCGCGTTCTTGATCTGTTATGACCCAATTTTTGGGTTTAATTTAATTAAGGATTTAATTGAGTAAATTAAAAGTTTTTGGGATCAATCTATAATTTTAGAAGAGAGTTAATTGAAAAAAATAGAAGTTCTAAGGGGGCAATTAGAAGTTCAAAAAAGTTAGGGGTTAAAATTAAAGGCGGGAAGGAAATTGCATGAAATAAAAGATTGGAGACTAAATCGAGAACCTAGAGGGATAGAATTGAAGGAAATTAAAATTCGAAGGACCTGATTTTGACAAGACCAAAAAGTTGTATGAATAGTAAATCAGACTATTCCATGCACGCTATGATTGATTTGTGATGGTTTTTGATCGGATTTGATAGGCATTAGGTACATTTAAGTGAGGCGCACCAAAGCCCTCAAACCATTTCACTAATTGAGTGAAAATTTGAGAGGAAATTGTGTTTTGTTTATTTGATGGCACTTGTTAGCTATCGGAGGATTTTCTGGGTTTGTTTCGGTTTAATCGGCTGATTATTCTCTAATTAAACTACTTGGGAGGGCCAATTGCCTAAGTTATTCAAGTTTGGAAGTTTTCTTATAGTCGAGGTAAGTGGGATTTTGGGTTTTACGGGTTTCAGGTTTTTTTGCAAGGGGTTTGGGTTGGGTCTATTCTTCCAAGTGAAGAAGAAGGGACCAAAACAGATCGGGGTCTTGTGTTGGGCCCAAACTTGGCCTAGTTGTGTTGCAGGCTCACGGGCTTAAGCTGCCGGCTGGCCCAGAAAATGGCTAGGCTGAGTTGACTCACTGAGTCAACTCGACCTAGTAAAAGAAATGTATCGACTGAACCGGCTAGTGGGTTTGACCGACCAGTTCAATGGTCAAAGCAGCTCGAATTTTTGAAGTTGGACTAGTTTTGGTTTTAGGAAGAAACAATCTGTTGGACGGAGTTGGTTTGGGGGTTCGGGGAGATCTAGTTCGACTAGAAATTTGATATTTTTAATTGAACTGTCCTGATTCAAGCTAATTCAGGAGTCCTTGTGGCAAAAATTTTACAACACAAGCCCCACATTAAAACTCCAAAAATTTTACAGAGAAAAAAGCTTACCTCCCTCGATCAATAACCAAAGCTTGTAGTCCTAACCCAGACGAGCTGATTGATGGCTTTAATTGAACCAAACAGCCACTCCAAGAGCTTGAAAATCCTAGAAAACTCTCGGTCGAACACAATGCACAATCAACCACAAGAGCTAAAATTTCTCTCAATCTCGAGCTTAAAGCTTGAAATTAACCTGTGCCTTATGTTTGTCTACCCAAGACAAACACAGATATACACACAATTTGGCCACACCTACTTCCCATCATCACAACATGCCCGTGGTTCACCCGATCCACTATTCACTCAGTTTCTCTATCTTGCCACAATCTGGTCCCTTGACTATCAATTCTTTCAATTAGGTCCTTCCAAAATTTCTAATTTAACCCTCCTTCTTTTATTTAAACCAATTTTACCCCCATATTTTCAATTAAGGTCCTCATTCCCTTGCTTAACATTTTGCAACCCCCAGAACTCCTAAATTATGCACTTTAGCCCCCAATCCCCCAAATTAATTAATAAATGCTTAACATTTTTAATAAGGTCGTTACAAAATCAAAAGCAAAAAAGATTAAAATTCCAAAATTCACAAATCAAACACTTCTCTTTTGTGAGTTGGCATTAAAATCTGCATTTTAAAAAAATATGAAAATATGTTGGAAAATATTAACATATTATAATCAAAATTACCAATACTATTATTGTTGCCGTAACAATATCATGAATAATCCGAGTAAAAGATCAAAAATTATAGGTATGATATGCCGTGTAAATTAAACTTGATTTAACGAGGATCAAAGGTTAACAACGCATGAATAATCGAAGCAAAAGATCTAAGATCAAATGATTAAAGATTAAAGAGAGACAAGAAAATAATACTTCATTTCTTGGTAAGTATCAACAGATCAATAATGCTAAATTAAAACCACATTTAACATCATTAGATTGTTAAAAAACTATAATGGAGTATGAAGTAAAAATTTCAACTACAACGGCTTAGCATAACAAACTTAATGCTGTGCACGAACCTATTTTTCAGCTTTCTATAACATTCTAACCCAATATCAAATATTATTTTTCTCCCAGCAAGATAGACCTAAATTGGGTAAATCTATGAAACAACGTGCTTGCATTGGGGGAAACAATAATGAGATTTACTCTGAATGTGAAATGTTGGACTTAGGATGGCAATATCCAACAAGCTTGATCTAGGCCAATCAGCAGCACAGCTCGAGATACATTCAATTGGGCCCCAGTGCGATATATTGAAATTTAAATGAATTAATATATTAATATTATTTATCTTAATAGTCATTACAAAATAATAATTTAGAAATATTTAATAATACTATTATTTATCTATATTGAATGATACTATATGACATGGGTATATCCGAGGAACTGGCTTAATTCTTGTGCGGCCCAAAATCAAACCCTACTCATAATGGACCGGGCTTGGGCCACGGGGAACCCGGGCCATCAAATAACTATTCCTAAACTTCTGAATTTGTGCCCCAGGCCCTCTGCTTCTTCCAGCACATTTATTTATGCTTACATTCTCGTGAGAGTAAAAAATCGTACTAATTGAGAAAATTTGAACAGAATATAATAATAATAATTTTAATTTTATATATATTAAATTAGAAAAATTTGAAAAATATAGAGAGTAACATGATTAATGAAATAAAAATGAGAAATTTAAATATAAAAAAGTAATATTTTTTATAAAATAAAATTTTTTTTGTCAAATTTTAAACTAACCATTAGATTCAGATATATATTAATACACATAAATTTTATAAAATTTTAAATTAAATTTAAATATATAAATAAATATTTGAATTCAAATTTGATTTTGTATTTATCTAATTTAATTTAAATTCAAATTTAATCTATTAACAGATTTATTAACAGATATGATTATTTCCATATGAGCTCATGTTTAAAACATCCGAAACACGTGAATTGACAGTTAACAAAGATAACATTGGTGTAGGAAGAGTAAAGGAAATTACAACATTAAAGTATGAGCAAAACAAAGGCGAAGACAAGGGAGAGACGGCAGTGAGTGATGACCAATGATGAATTCATAAAATATGTTGGCTATATCTAACCAAATCCTTCACTTGAAGATTCTCCAAATTCACTTAATTAAAATTACAAAAGGAAAATGTTTAAAGATGGATAGAATTAACACCCGTTTCTCTCTGGAGGATCCATTACATTGTATAGCATAATACAGGGGAATATACAGGCTCTGTTTAATTTAACTGTAATGATGTACTAAGTCAATATTTAATTTATATCTCTACTCTAATTCAGCGATAGGATTTTTAGACGTCCTTATTTAAAAATATCTTAAACTAACTTCTTATCAAACTCATCTCAGAGTTTTTCAAAAAAAATTTAAAGAATTTCTTATATTCCTTTTACTATTTTAAAACCTTGAATTTATACAAAATAAAAAAATTAAAATTCAAAAATTAACAAATCAAACACTTCTCTTTTGAGGATTGTATTAAAATCCAGATTGCATGTGCCTTATCTAGAGGGGCGTCAGGACAAGATATTTTGCTTTTGTATGCCTCATAACATATTTATTGAATACAATTACTTTTGTTTATTCAAATTCTTTAAAGTTGAAAAATATATGAAAATTGCCAAAAAGAATAATACTTGTATTTCAATATTTTAAGTTAAAAAAAGTATGGTGCTCAACTCATCGTTTTAAATTTAAATGATTTAATTTTGTTAAAGTAAAGATAGTATCCAAATAATAATACAATTAAATGAAAAGAAATGGATACCAAAAACTCGACACCGTTCATAGAAGAGATTCTAAAAAACCAAACAATCGGTTATGATTTTATCTTTCTTATTATCTCTAATTTATAAACTTTTAATAAGATAAATTCTGACAAAATGAAGATAAAATCAAATTCTAAACTTATCTATAGCCCTAAAAATAATCTTTACTAACAGTTATTTCTAACTAATAATTATCTCCAACAAATTTTAAGTTTAGGGAAGTTTTATTTCAATATTTTGTCTTGTACATAAATAAATTTTCCTGCATTACATAAAATTCTTTACATTTTTAAAATTAAAAAAATTTTAAAATATTTTTTGATTAAATTTAAACATTTTATTATTCAATGCACCTGTTGGTAGGCCATAAAACATTGTCCAATTAAGAAATTCTGAAGAGTTTACAAAAATTAAATTTTTAAAGGACATTAAAAATATTATAATCATATTATTTGATAAACTTAAAATCATATAATTATTTACAATTTGTTTTAAAATTTTTTGATTAAATTTCTACAAGAGAGACGCTGTGGAGATTATTACCCACTAAATTTGAAAGTTCTTCTCCTTTTACCTTGTTCTTGTTAGCTATATCCAAAGCTTTTCAAGAATTGAAAATAAATGGCAGAAATTCAATTCAATCATTCTCAATTAATTGCAGAATTTAAAGAAATAAAAAGAAAAAGAAACCCACAAAGATAGCATTGCAGTCTTTCCCTTGTGAATTAATGTGGTAAACTTTCAACGAAATCTATGGATCTAATTAAACCCCAGTCAAGAGATGATCAAATCCCACCGTAGGATTTCATCTTCGCTTGCTTCGTGATTACATGAAGAAAATGCCCATAGTATAAGAGATTTGACAGTTTATCTCTATAATTGGATTTCATTATCTAATTAACCAGACTCTTGGGATTTAATTACCTAAGGCGCCACTACTATCCATTAAAACAGAATACCCTCAAACTAATATATTATTTACCAAATAGTACACTGATCTCTTTTTCCCCTAAAAATATTACACCAAGATTTCTCATTTCATCCAAACAAGCCTTTAAAATAGCAAACACGGTAAGGGGACATTTGGATTTACTTATTTAAAATTCCTTGGAATAAAAAAAAGTTCTTAAAATACGTAAGTGCATTTTTGGTAATAAAATAAGTAATTATCTATATAAATGGAGTATTTAATATAAAACCAAATGCTTAAATTAGCCACAGATTGCTTTGAGTAGTAATAAGTAGAATTTTTTTTAACAAAAAAAAAAAAGAGTGTTAACTTCATTAACACTCTAAACTATCACAAAATCATCACTTAAAACCCCTCAACTAAAAAGACATGATTTATCTTTCAAGTTTTAACAATCGTTTAAATTTTCCTCACGTCAACGAAGTACAGAGCTATTGAATTTTTACCCTCTAAATTTTATCAGTAGTTAAAACAAAATTTAGAGTTAGAATAAATCAGTAATCAAAAAAATAAAGTGATCAAATTGAAATATTGAGTGTAAGAAAGGAGTAAGTACATTATACATAGGAAAGCCCAACAAGTATACTAAGAAGACAATTAATGTTTTTTGGATAAAAAATTTTAAAAATAAGTTAAATGTAATGGCCCTAATTATTAGATTTACTAGAAATTTTGGTTAGTTAGTGGGTTTAGGGACTTAAATGTATAAATTAAATAAGTATGGGGCTTAAATAAGAATCTGGAAGGGCATAGGTTAAGCAATTAAAAGAACTGGGAGGTTTGATTGAGGAATCAATAAGATTGGGCTAATTTTAGAACTATCAAGGGTCAAGTTGAAAGAAATGAAAAGTGGACGACCAAATTGAAAAGACGCTCAAGTTTAGGAGTCAAATTAGAATAGTAGAGGGAGTTAATTGAAGGGAACTGAAGTTTGATAGACTGGATCATGACAGGACCAGAAGTTTTATCTAGTCGATGACTGAAGACTGAAAACACTAAAATTAAGTCTAATAAGATGGAAGTTTTATTGATAGGAATTTTAGAAGTCTTTTAAAAATATCTTAAACTAACTTCTTATCAAACTCATCTCAGAGTTTTTCAAAATTTTTTAAAGAATTTCTTATATTACTTTTACTATTTTAAAACCTTGAATTTATACAAAATCAAAAAAAAAAATTAAAATTCACAAATTCACAAATCAAACACTTCTCTTTTTGTGGGTTGTATTAAAATCCAGATTGTATGTGCCTTATCTAGAGGGGTGTCAGAACAAGATATTTTGTTTTTGTATGCCTCATAACCTATTTGTTGAATTTGTTTATTCAAATTCTCTAAAGTTTGAAAATATATGCAAATTTCCAAAAAAAAATAATACTTTTATTTCAATATTTTAAATTCAGAAAAGTTTAGTGCACAACGCATCGTTTTAAATTTAAATGATTAATTTTGTTAAAGTAAATATAGTACCCAAATAATAATGCTATTAAATGAAAGGAAATGAATGCCAAAAACACGACACCACTCGTAGAAGAGACTCTAAAAAATCAAACAATCGGTCATGATTTTATCTTTCTTATTATCCCTAAATTACAAACCTTCAATAAGATAAATTCTAACAAACATGAAGATAAAATCAAATTCTAAACTTATCTACAACCCCTAAAAACAATCTCTACTAATAGTTATTTCTAACTAATAATTATCTCTAACAAATTTTAAGTTTAAAGAAGTTTTATTTCATTAATTTGTCTTGTGCATATATAAATTTTCCTGCATTACATAAAATTCTTTATATTTTTAAATTTAATAAAAGTTGAAAATATTTTTTTTGATTAAATTTAAACATTTTATTACTTGTTGCACATGTTGGTAGGCCATAATACATTATTCAATTAAGAAATTCTAAAGAATTTTAAAAAAATTAAATATCTAAAGGACGTTATAAATATTATAATCACATTATTTGATAATGTTAAAATCATATAATTATTTACAATCTATTTTAAATTTTTTTGATAAAATCTCTACGAGAGATAAGTTGTGGAGATTGTTACCCACTAAATTTGAAAGTTCTCCTTTTACCTTGTTCTTGTTAGCTATATCCAAAGCTTTTCAAGAATTGAAAATCAATGGCAGAAATTCAATTCAATCATTCTCAATTGACTGCAGAATTTAAAGAAATAAAAAGAAAAAGAAACCCACAAAGATAAGATTGTAGTCTTTCCGTTGTGAATTAATGTGGTAAACTTTCAATGAAATCTATGGATCTAATTAAACCCCAGTCAAGCGATGATCAAATCCCACCGTAGGATTTCATCTTTGCTTGCTTCATGATTGCATAAAGAAAATCCGCATATTATGAGAGACTTCACAGTTTATCTCTATAATTGGATTTCATTATCTAATTAACCAAACTCTTGGGATTTGGATTTCCTTATTTAAAATTCCTTGGAATAAGAAAAAAAAAGTGCTTAAAATATGTAAGTGCATTGTTGGTAATAAAATAAGTAATTATCTATATAAATGGAGTATTTATTATAAAACCAAATGCTTAAATTAGCCACAGACTGCTTTGAGTAGTAATAAGCAGATTTTTTTTTAACAAAAAAAGAGTTAACTTCATTAACACTCAAACTATCACAAATCATTACTTAAACCCACTCAACTAAAAAATCATGATTTATCTTTCAAGTTTTAACAATTGTTTAAATTTTGCTAATGTCAATGAAATACGGAGCTATTGAATTTTTACCCTCTAAATTTTAACAGCCGCTAGAATAAAATTTAGAGTTAGAATAAATCAGTAATCAAAAAAATAAAGAGATCAAATTGAAATATTAACAATAGTACCCATGGATAACTAAAGTAAAGGATCAAAATTACATGTATGAAGTCACCTATGAATTAAACTTGATTTAACAAAACGAGGATCAGAGATTAAGAACTCCACCCAGTTGAGATGATGTAAGACCGAAAAGATTATAAATATGAAGTCACTAATCTCTTCTTAAATTCCTCACTTTAATCTTGAGCTAGGATTTTATTGGGCAAATTTAAGAAATATAATTTTAAAGTGAGACAATAAAACAATATTGCGTTTTTGGGTATGCATCAATAAAACTATAATGTAATAATCTGAATTATTCTTACCTATATGAATATTCTTAAACTCTCTTTCATATTTTATGTTCTAAACGTTTGAACAGTTAATAACAACCCTCACAAATACATTTGTACTTGATAAGCTAATAACATAATTAACGTGTAAGCAAATTTCTAGTTAACACATGTTATTATTTTGTTAGAAATATAAGTTGCATCAAATCACCATGTTAGTTTAAATCTTTATGGATATATTCGCTAAGTTACTCAAAGAATCTCTAGGTTATCAAGCTACATGTGACCTGCAATTTTAAGGCTGGTAGTGGTGGCTGAAATAATTCGTTAAAACTTAGGATAAAAGTATCCTACTATTTATTTTTTAGGGAAAATAATCGATCAGAATAGCTTGAAATTTTTAATTACTCATAGAGTCAAAGTTTAAAATATTTTTATTTGGAGTCGAAAAAGTAAAAATTGTGAGTTAAAGACGTTTATATTCTCAGAATATCTCAATTACTATAACTGTTATAAGTATAAATCTGTAAAATTATAAATATAAATTTGTGTAATTACAGGCATTTATCTATGTAGTTTGAAATCCTAAGCTGTTAATTTTTTTTTCTGACTTGAAATAAAAATATTTTTCATTTTGACCCTCTAGGTCAATAATTTTACCACCCTGTCTTACTTGGTAATTTTTCCTTTTTCTTTTATTCTAAAAAATTTTCCTAACTCTACCTTTTACTTCTTATTGTTTACCAACGCCCTATTTATAACTACTTATACACTATTTTAAATTACAATTATATATATATATATATGTATTATACTTATTTTTTCCCAATAAATAGTTTACTCATATGTCACGGCTTGACATTTAGGAGCATCTAGGCATGACCAAGCCGAGGGGCCAAGGCTAGTAGACATTTGGGAGACGCCATGTGGCATTAACAAGTTGACATGGAATGGTTGTTTAACAAAATCTCGAGGGTTCTTCGGGTGGTCAAACCCAGGAGACTTTGAAAAGCACCTTCTGAAGTATTTGAAATGTTCATAACCCAAAAATAAGTATAGGTTCAAGTGTAATAGCATAGTGCAAGATTATAATCCAAGAGACCATCCTTACTAATACTCACAATAGCATAGTGTAATTTCATAAAGTAGAAAGGGTATACAGTTCCATCTTTTTAAGTAAGATTATATAGTGTTTTCGATGAATAGTAATTTTATCTTATTTTATTAACATTGTAAAAAAAAAAGTAATAATAGAATATGCTAAAAGGTTAACAAATTCTATATTCCTAATTTGTTAACAGTTTTATGTTTAATTTCTTTCCCCCAATTAAATTTTTAGGAGCTAGGGCAGGAGACTTCAGGAGAGGTTGGAGAGCACATCACTAACACATACATAATTCAATTGTTAGCTTCTCCACACACACACACGCACATAGAGAGAGAGAGAGAGAGAGAGAGAGAGAGAGAGGAAGGGAGTGATGCTTTTCTATGTTAGTTGTCCAGTCATTTATTGGCGAAACTTTAAGGGGACTAGTGGGTGACAAAAAATTTCTGCCAGTATATATATGTGTGTGTGTGTCTCTCTCTCTCTATATATATAGACACACACACACATGTATATATATATATATATATGTAAGTTTTATATAGCTATATTTCTTGGTCGAGGCTCCCCAAAAAAGTTGGCCAAGAAAGATTGGCTAATTAGTGTACAACCCTACTAAAATAATAAAGACTGAATAAACAAATAGAAAAAAGTATCTACATTGGCTTCTCAATACCTTCCCTTGATAGAGTTCGCGTATAATAATAACTACCAGCCCAACATACAGATAGCCTTTATTTGAGGCATTGTATAGTAGGTGGTGCAAATCCATGACTGGTGGTTTGAGGCAGGGGAGGCGAGACTGTTGGGACTAGACTTGGTCTAGGATATGGTAGATAAGGTCAAGTTGGTCAGATAGAGATTGTCTACGGCACAAAGCAAACAAAAGGCATGTGTGGACCATAGATACCAACCCTTGGAGTTTACTGTTAGAAATCACATCTTCCTAAAGGTTTCCTCAGTGAAAGGCGTGGTCCGATTTGGCATGAGGGGTAAGCTCAATCTTCATTACATGTGCAGGAAGTACCCTCATCTTTTCGGTATGCAATCTATTCCCTTATTCAAAAATTTGAGGATGAATTTTTATAAAGGGGGGAGAATGTAATGATCCAAATTATATTTTAATGAGGTTAGGGGGCATAAGTGTAAGGGTTAAAAGTTTTAGGGGTTAAATTACAATTTTGGGGGGCCTTAATTGCATAAATTTTACATTTGGGGGTCTGATTTAAGAAGACAAGAAATACTTGGATCTAATTGGAACTTTCAGGGGTCAAATTGAAGGAATTAAGGGTTTAGAGACTCAATTAAAATTTGGAAGCGTTCAATTGAAAGAAATAAAAATTTCAGGGATTGAATTTTGACAAAATCGACAACTCGTTGATCAACTGAGCATCGGATCTATTCTTGTCAAAATCACCATCATTTGGCATGATTTCAATTCGATTTTTATGCATTAGTGTGCGAGACTCCTAGACGCACAAAACCCCTCAACAAATTTCAACAATCAAGTGAATTTAGAGAGAGAAATCAAGCTGGTTTGGGTTGGCTGGGCTGTCCATGTTGAGCTAGATTTTTCATGATTTTGGGTACTTTTTGGGGTGATTTAATCCGATTAAAAGGTCCAAGGTGGTTCGCCTAAGTGAGTTCTTCAAGTTTTGGGTGTTGATCAATTGAAGTATGTTGAGTTTTGTTGTTTTTTTCAAGTTTTTAGAGTACCAGGTTGTGTTGCAGACCTGGATATTGGTTTCGAGTTGGGGCTTCAGGTAGGGATGAAGGACCTAGCTAAGGATCCAGGTCTAGGCAGTTAGGTTGGGCCGAGCCTGTCTAGGCCGTAGCTAGTGGGCCAGCCCATGGTGCCAGGCTGGGCTGGGTCAACTCGCAAGTTGACTCAGCCCAGCAAGCTGATTCATATGGGTTGACTCCGCTAGTCAACCCAGCAAGGAACATGGATATGCTATCTTAAGGGTGGATTAAATCAGGGATAAAGGTTAACAAGGATAGCAAGAATTAAATAATCCTGAATTAAATGATTTAACAATAACTAGGGTTTCGATTTAGGGAAACTTTGGTTCAAGGGCTAGTTCATCGATTTTTAAGCCGGTTCTCTAGAATGTTAGACTGGTTCTAGGTAGGTAAGACCAGTTCACACCTTAGGGTGGCTTGGTTCATTAGAAAACCAGTGGGTTCAGTGGGGAAAGTGGGTTGGTTTAGTACTTCAATATATAAAATTAGGGTTTTTAGCTTGGATCAAGGTCGATTTAGGGGTTTTCTAGCTAGTTCAGCTCTGTTCCCAAGGTTTTGGGATCAGTTCAATCCAATTTTGAGGGTTTCATGGTCGGTTTAGTTCAATTTGAAGAAGTTTTAGGCTAGTTGGAGGATTTTGAAGGTTAGTTCTCTATGGTTTGAGAGTTTGGAGGCTAATTCAATTTTACTTGAGGGTCGTTGAGTAAAATTGACGAGTGTTTGTGATTGACGTGGATCCTAATGATGGGTAGTGGTACCTTAGGATGCATGCTAGGGTGTCAAGTGGGATTTAGGCTCAATTTTGGACAACCGAGCCCATTTCTTATGCCGATTTTGGTGTTGGTGATGATTTTGTGTGATTTTGATTACAGATACGCTAGTGGAGGAGCACCCAAACCGGTGAATCGGTTGAGGGTGATTGGGACTTCTTTCTTGGCTCGGCTTGGCTTCTGTGCTGTGAGTGATGATACCCTATTTATGCGTGTATTTTTCCTACTATGGTTTTTTGGCATGACTGATTATTTGTTTTGTAAACTGTATTTTGGTATATGTTACATACGGGATATGTGTTATGTGTTTTGTGAACATTCAGTGAGCTATATTGATATGTTGACATCGATTTTTTAAGATATGAACTATGTGTATGTGTGTGTGTGCGTATCTGTTTTTGACTCATATATGGGATGGTATCGTGTGATGTGATTAGGATGTCAGAAGCTCAGCTGGCAGATAGTGGGCCATAGCGTCAAGGAGTGCCCTAGGTCTAGATGAGGTGGCGAGGCCACGGATTTGATGTATATTGTTGTGATGTGATTGGGATGCCAGGGGCTCAACCAGCGAATAGTAGGCCGTAACGTTTAGGGAGTGCCCTAGGTCCAGTATGAGGTGACAAGGGCCACAGATTGGGATGCGAGAGGCTCAACCAGCAGACAGTGGGTCGTAGCGTCTAGGGAGTGCCTTGGGTTCGATATGAGGCGATAGGGGCCACGGATTGGGATGCTAGGGGCTCAGCCGGCAGATGGTGGGTTGTAGCGTCTAGGGAGCCCTGGGTTCAGTGATGTGATATGACGATTGGTTATGATGATACGATTACATACTTGTTTTGATGTGTTACTACTCACTATATATGTATATATAAGATTTTGACATATGGTATAATACATATCCCAACATGCATAGATTATGTTTTATTTATACTCACTGAGTTTCGTAACTCACATTTTATCATCATTCCAAATTTGATGTGCAGTTCCTGTCTCGTTTTATGTGGCAAGATTGGAGCACTTATCTGTGGTTTGTTTGATGTACGGGCACCCTTTTTGTATCTCTCTTATGTTGTATTCTAGAGTAACTCTTTTGTATTCTCAAGTAGGATCCTGTTGTGGATTTGGATATTGTATTGACATGCTGGGTATACAATTCATCTTATCAGTATGGTTTTGTGTTGTGAGGCTTATTAGCATCAGTGAGCCTAGTGCCGGTCATGGACCCGAGGTCAGGTTGTGACACCAATGATCTGCTTTTATAGCAAGAAATGATAATTAAAGCACTCAATATCATGTAGCTCAACCAGAAGAAGATAAATAATATTAAGTGATTAATCTTCTTAAACAGTTTCTGATTTAATCTTGATGTCCTTTCATTTTATTTTTCCAGAAAATAAGTCATAGAATTCATCAGTATTATAGTCTTGGAAATGCCTAGATTAAAGTGTTAGGAAACTTATATGGCTTTTAAATAGACATCACCAATTCAAACAAAATTCAACTCTGGAGTTGAACAGAGGCATTTATCCACATTTCAATCCTGCACATTATGTCATTTAATTGAAGAGTAGTGTGATTTGGTAACTAATACATTACTTTGAGAGTATTCCATTTTAATGGATGATAGTGGCAGCCTGGGTAATTAAATCCCAAGAGTTTGGTTAATTCAAATTACAGAAATATACTGTCAAGTCTCTCCTAATGTGAGATTTTCTTTTTATAATCAAGAAACAAGAGAAGTCGAAATCCTAGGGTAGGATTTGATCTTCTCTTGACAGGGGTTTAATTAGATCCATAGATTTTGATTGAAAGTTTACCACATTCACAAGGGAAAGAATGCAATCTTATCTTTGTGGGTTTCTTTTTCTTTTTATTTCTTCAAATTCTGCAGTCAATTGAGAATGATTGAATTGAATTTTTGACATTTATTTTTTATTCTTGAACAGCTTTGGATATAGCTAGCATTGACAAGGTAAAAGGAGAAGGAATTTCAAGTTTAGCGGGTAATTAATATTCACAGCCTTTTTCTCATAGAAATTTAATCTAAAAATTTAAAAATAAATTGTAAATAATTATATCATTTTTATGATTAGAATATTGACAAAGTCCTTTAGAAATTTAAATTTTTGTAAAATTCTTTAGAATTTCTTTAATTGAATAATTTTTTTCTAGTCTAGGTATAGGAGGAACGAATTATAAAATGTTTAAATTTAATCAAACAATTTTAAAAATTTAGAATTTTATTAAATTCTAAAACTGTAAAGTTTTATTCAATGCAGGAAAAATTTAAATACGTACAACAAAAATTAATGAAATAAAACTTTCCTAAACTTAAGTTTGTAAAATAAATTATTTTAATATAATATGATGAGTTAAGAATGAAACTTTTCTGAACTTAAAATTTTGAAAAAAAAAATATTAATTATTTTTTATCAATTTTCACATATTTTCAAACTTTAAAGAATTTGAATAAAACAGAAATAATTACAATTATCTATGACTATGATCTCCAAGATAAACACCAACACGTGGATCTGTTTGTCCTTTACAAATTATATATACTTAAAGCAAAGCTCAGATAAGTTGGAAATTAACTCTGAATCATTCCCTATCATGTGGAGTTCTCAATGGAAAGTGAGGAAGAAAAACCCTAGTTCCTTTGAAATAACCATTTAGTATTTCAAAATCAATAAAATTATCATTCTAGAGATTCATGAAGTGAAAAGTGAAGTCTTATCCCTTGCATTTCTCGCCCTTTGAACTTCCTTATAGGTATTCATTTCACTTTTAGCAATCACTTATCTTCATTGCCAATTCCAAAAAAGAAAAAACCGCAAGTCCAAACGTAAGGGTGGTAATTTTATGCATGCTGGACCGATGTTCATAAATTTTATTTAATCAAGCAAGACATAGATACCATAAAATGGAGAATGTTTGGAAATTTTTACGGGGTTTTTTCATAGGAATAGAGATTGAAATTAAAAAATCTAACTTATCTTATACCTAGTATAATTTATTATATATATTTATATTTAAAAAAATATAAAACTCTGTATTAAAAATATATATTGAAAAATTAATATATTAAAAATATATTTATCTATTGTAAAATATTCTTCGTAGGGTTGAAATTGAAGGAATATCATCCATGGCAGAGAATCCTTGAATAAAGGTTGGAATTGGAGGATTTCAAAAGGAAATTCAATAAAAATACAGTTGGAGGCTTGGATTACGAAAGGAGAATTATAAAGTGGAATCTAAAAGACAAACAGGACTTGTTTAGAGAATCCCTCAATTCTTTATGAGCTGGAATTTTGATTGATCAAAAGTATTTTTAAAGAAAAGATGCGGTAATTATGTAGCAACTCTCAATTCAATGGACAAGCTTGAAAAAGAGATTAGAGATTTTGATTTCCATAAAAAATAGTTAAATTAGTTTACCAAAGTTCAAGATTTGAGAGTAAAGGTTCAAAGAGAGTAAAGTTGGGAAAATCTAATCCTTTTGGGGAGTTTAAACGAATTTGGAAAAGGTTATGGGCCTGTAAAATTCTAAAGAAACTGAAGCATTCTTTAGGCAAATTCTTTCATAACGTTCTTCCATCTAGACAAAATCTTATTGCAGCAGGTATCATTAATGACCTATGTGTTTATTGTGTGGATTATAGATGGAAACTCTAAAACATTGATATTCAGATGCCCTGTGTTATTCTCATGATTCATTTCATGGTTTTGATTCTCACAAACAATTAAGTTACTATTAATATATGAACTTAAATGTTTAACTTGATTAGATCTAGGAAGTAAGTAGACAAAAAATTGAATAATACTGATTAAATGATAAAGGGCTATTCTCTTTCAATATCAAAAATACATATTTTTAAAAATTAAAGTATGACTTTAACGCATGATATTTGGGAGACAACTGAAATATTTCTCTTTAGGCGTATATTTTTTTGACATTTTTTTGAACTTTATTTTTTATATATTGTATTTGAGATAATGACTTATGTGAAAAATGTAGAATGTTAAATATTGATATGAATAAAAGAATAAATTAAGAAATTAATGTAAAAATTTAAGTGATGAAATTAAAATATGAACGATTAAAGTGAAAAGGAGTTAAAAGATCAAGAACTAAAGTAAAAAAGTCTAAAAAATTAATCTTGCTTGTTACCTATCCTACTCGCACATATGTATTTTTGTATGCATATGTGTAGATGTAAGAGAAAAAAATTCTATTTTTTTAAGAGAAGTGAAGCAATAAGTGCATCGAAGACTGAGGATAACTCTAAATATGTAATGTCCCAATTTTATTTTTGTTTTCGTTAAGGACCACCTTGCACTAATTGAGATGCCTGGGGGTGATTTTGGAGATTAGTGGACTGAAATGAACATCACAAAATTAGGAGGGACTAAATTGAAATAAAAAGGGGGGGGGGGGGGGAAGGGGACCTTCGGCCGGAACCGGCCGAAGGTTGTAGAAGCAAATTTGCTCCAATCGGAGCATTACAACACAAAAGCATATCGAAGTCTTGTATATAATGGAAAAGTGAGTTCAGGTATACAAGGAATTGGCAAGAACACTGAGAGAGCAGGGAGGATTTCGAGCTGGAAGGGATGCAGACTCCGAAGCTTGCTTGGGAGAAAATCCTTGAATTCTGGCTAAAATTCGTCGATCAAAGTTTACAGTGGAGCTCAGAACTTGGGGAATTCGTGGTTGGGAGTTTTGATTAACCTGGGTAAGTGAGGAATTCATGTTTATTTTGAAGTTTGAGATCCAGGTTTGTAACAGTCGGGATACCTGGTTTGTGCCCAGTCGGGCGACAGGGAAGGGACCCAGCCGAGCTGGGTCCCGTATGGAGGTCGGCCCGAGCCGTGGGCTCGGGCTCGGCCTATCCGAGCTTGTTGGCCCTCGGGCTTGAGCCGCGGGCCAGCCTAGAGGGGAGGGGGTGTGGTTCGGGCTAGGGTCCCGGCTGTCGAGCAAAGGTGATAAGACCCGGAGTGATCCGGGTCCTATACTGGGTTGGGCCGGGCCCGTTTGGGCCCGAGCTTGGCCCATTCGGGTTGCAGCCCGCGGGACAGGTCGGGCTGGGTCAACCCGCGAGTTGACTTAGCCTAATAGAGGTTTGTCCGGGTTGACTCAGTGAGTCAACCCAGGTGCAAGGATTAGGGATAAGATGTTCTGGAGGGATAGGAAATTGGGACAAGCTGATTTGGGGGATAGTGAGGATAGCATAATCTGGATTCTTGGGATTAGGGTTTGGAGAGTTGACTGAACCGGCCGGAACTGGTTCAAAGTTTGACCGGCTGGTTTAGTGGTCAAACGGACTCGGATTTGAGAAATTAGACCGGTTCTGGATTCAGGAAGAAAATACCTATCAAACTAAGTAGGTTCAGGAAATTTTGGGTGTTCGGTTCAAGGTGAACCAGCCACGGTTTGCGTGCCGATGTTCTAGATTAGTGTTTTTGGCCCGGTTCGGCCTAATCTTAGAGGTTTTTGGCCAAGTTAATATGGTTCCTAAGGTTTTTGGGTCTTCTGAATCCGATTTTGAGGGTCTCGTGGCCAATTGAGATGAGTTAGAGGTAATTTTGACTCGAGTTAAGGCAATGCAAGCGTTTTGGAGACCGGTTCGATACGGTTTGAGGATCGTGAAGGTGAATTTAGTCAATTTGAGGATAAATAAGTAGAGTAATGACGGTTATTGGTTTTAAAGGGTTTCAAAGTGAGTCATTAGTGTCTCGATATGCTTGCCGAGAGTCCGGACCTGGGGGAAGCCCCAGGTCACTTCTGATGAACGAGGTTTTGGGAGTAACCTCAGTTTCGATTCTGACTCGTGATTTGATGATTGTAGATATTCCTGGGGAGGTTCGCTTCAATCAGTGACTTGTCTATCTGAGATTCGACGTTCAGTTTTGACGTGTTCGGTGAGTGACAGTACTCTCTGTATATGTGTTTGCATCATGATTTTTCTGTTAATCTATGCATTCGAATTCTGAACACTGTTATTGTATTCGGTATTCACATCTGCCTATTTTAGAGTCTAATATGCCTGGAATTATATCTGTAATCACACGTGTATATCTACCTCAGTGCTATATGTCTTTCATTTCGTATTCCTGCCCTGAGTATGTGCGTGATTCTGAATATGTGTATGCGATTCCGGTTCTCCGGTTTCGACTCTGGCTCTGTTCAGGGGTGCCAGGGACTCGGCTATCGGACGGTCGGCCGCCGTACTGTGCGGGGAGTGCCCTAGGTCCGGATGGTGAGGAGCAGTGGCGTTTGGGGAGTGCCCTGGGCCCAATATGGATTTTGATTTTGACTCTGGCTCTGATTCTGGCTCTGACTTTGGCACAGGATCCCAGTGCGACATCTGTGTTCAATGACTCTGATTTTGGTTCTGGACGCCAGGGGCTCTACCGTCGGGCAGTTGGCCACCGTCGCACGGGAAACGCCCTGGGTCCATCTGTGACTCTGATTCTGATTCTGGGATACCAGGAACTCAGCCAGCGGACGGTAGACCCCCGTACTGTGCGGGAAGAGCCCTGGGTCCGGACGGTGGGTCCCGTAGCATACGGGGAGTGTCATGTATCCATATGTGGCTCTGAATTTGTTTATGTGTTATGTTCTGATATTCTGATTTGATTCTGCTTTTCTGGTTATGACTGTGCATATGAAACTATATGTATTAAGTTAAGGAATGTGATTTCTGTAAACCGTGCTGTTATTGTGTGATACATGTATTTGAATGATCTGAGTTTCTGTCTTTGTATGCACAGTTAGTACTGTCATTCACTGAGTTATACTCATCCATTTTTTCTCCCCACCTTTCAGATTCCAATTTTGACTAGCAGCAGTAGTTCCTACGATACTTCTGTTGCCGCTGCATCGACCTGATTGTACAAGCACTTCTTGTATATTTACTTTTTGTATTCTAGACGCTTCGTGTATAGTCGGATACGTTTTGGGATATATATGTATATAGGGTTTCTGATGAGATGACTTATCTGTTCTGTTTAGTTAGAGGCTTACTGGAGTTGGTACGCCAATTCCAGTGCTGGTCATGCACCCGGGTTGGGGCGTGACAGAAGTGGTATCAGAGCAAGGTTTTGATTTGGGAATGTTGGAGTGGAGTTCTTTGGCAGTGTTTTTGTTATGATGGTAAGGGCCCCACTCTCATAACAGAAGGACTGCCGAAGACCTTTTAGGATGTATTTGGTGTCAGCATTTCGATTCTCCTATGCCTGATTTTTTCGATATCTCTGATCTTTGTATTTCGTGTCTAGATGGATTCGCCGGTCGACGTACACATGGTCCCCCATGAGGAGTCAAGGACATCGGGGGATTCTACGAGTGGACCTGCCCCTCCTCCAATATGAGGTAGGGTACGAAGGAGAGGACGAGGTAGAGGACGCAAGAGGGCAGCGAGGGGGGCTCAGGAGTCAGCTATGGGTCAAGGTCTGACAGTGCTCACTAACGTTGTGGTTGGGTTGATAGGAGAGATTAGAGGACTATAGAGGACAGTGGCAGTCCTTACTGAGAGGGAGGTAGAGAGGAGTAGATGGCTGGCGTTAGCTGGATGATCATTGAGCAATACTACTGCTCTTGGTGGGATAGCGGCAGGACCGTCGGTTCCTGCAGTCATACGACCAGACTCTTATATGATTCTGGTAGAGACGACCCCAAGGCGACGGCATTTGAGAGGGAGATTCACGAGGAGAGTTGTAGTTGGTGGTAGACCCGGTTTGAGGGGAGGGAGGTCATCGTTTCGTGGATATCGACATTTTAGACGCGGAGGTCTTTCTGGCAGACAACCGCCAGTTGCTGTCCCTACACCTAGGGATCCAGGTCCCTCGAGTTGGCGACCGGTGAGTTGCTACAGTTGTGGACAGTGGGGACACGTGATTCTGAGTTGTCCATTTGCTCGAGGAGCTACTCCAGTGACGAGGGCTTGTTACCGTTGCGGATAGCAGGGACATGATGCGAGAGATTGCCCTCATTCAGCGGGGACTGTTTTGACTATAGGTACTACGTCACGGATCGCGGGCCGGATAGTTAGAGAGCCATCAGGCTCACGTGATTATAGGAGGTATGGTAGAGACGGGGGAGGTAGCCAGGTGCTCACTACGGCCAGAGGTACGATTTCTGTTTGTTTTTTCGGGGATCTGTGTGTTATTCAGTTTTGATTTTATTTATTCGTTCTGTCAGTAAGTTTCCGGTCTGATTGGGATAAGTAGTTGGAATTGTTTAAGCATTAGTATTTCAGATATTCTGATTGAGAGTTGGTTTGGGAGACTAAGGTAGGTAGTTTTGCTCGATTAGTATTGAAAAATTCGGGGACGAATTTTTGTAAGGGGGGAAGAATGTAATGTCCCAATTTTATTTTTGTTTTCGTTAAGGACCTCCTTGCACTAATTGAGATGCCTGGGGGTGATTTTGGAGATTAGTGGACTGAAATGAACATCACAAAATTAGGAGGGACTAAACTGACCAAAAAAAAAAGGGGGGGAAAGGGGACCTTCGGCCAGAAACCGGCCGAAGGTTGTAGAAGCAAATTGGCTCCAATCGGAGCATTACAACACAAAAGCATATCAAAGTCTTGTATATAATGGAAAAGTGAGTTCGGGTAAACAAGGAATTGGCAAGAACACTGAGAGAGCAGGGAGGATTTCGAGCTGGAAGGGACGCGGACTCCAGAGCTTGCTTGGGAGAAAATCCTTGAATTCTGGCTGAAATTCGTCGATCAAAGTTTACAGTGGAGCTCGGAAGTTGGGGAATTCCTGGCTGGGAGTTTTGATTAACCTAGGTAAGTGAGGAATTCATGTTTATTTTGAAGTTTGAGATCCGGGTCTGTAACAGACCCGGATACCTAGTTTGTGCCCAGTCGGGCGACAGGGAAGGGACCTAGTCGAGCTGGGTCCCGTATGGAGGTCAGCCCAAGCCGTGGGCTCTGGCTCGGCTTGTCTGAGCTTGCTGGCCCTCAGGCTTGAGCCGCGGGCCAGCCTAGAGGGGAGGGAGTGTGGTCTGGGCTGGGGTCCTGACTGTCGAGCAAAGGTGACAGGACCCGAAGTGATCCGGGTCCTGTACTGGGTTGGGCCAGGCCCGTTTGGGCCCAGGCTTGGCCCATTCGAGTTGCAGCCCACGGGCCAAGTCGGGCTGGGTCAACCCGCGGGTTGACTCAGCCTAATAGAGGTTTGTCCGGTTGACTCAGTGAGTCAACCCAGGTGCAAGGATTAGGGATAAGATGTTCTGGAGGGATAGAAAATTGGGACAAGGCTGATTTGGCGGATAGTGAGGATAGCATAATCTGGATTCTTGGGATTAGGGTTTGGATGGTTGACTGAACCGGCCAAAACTGGTTCAAAGTTTGACCGGCTGGTTTAGTAGTCAAATGGACTCGAATTTGATAAATTGGGACCGGTTCTGGATTCAGGAAGAAAATACCTATCAAACCAAGTGGGTTCGGAAAATTTTGGGTGTTCGGTTCAAGGTGAACCAGCGACGGTTTGCGTGCCGATGTTCCAGATTAGTATTTTTGGCCCGGTTCGCCTAACCTTAGAGGTTTTTGGCCAAGTTAATATAGTTCCTAAGGTTTTTAGGTCTTCTGAATCCGATTTTGAGAGTCTCGTGGCCAATTGAGATGAGTTAGAGGTAGTTTTGACCCGAGTTAAGCCGATGTAGGCATTTTGGAGATCGGTTCGATACGGTTTGAGGATCGTGAAGGTGAATTTAGTCAATTTGAGGATAAATAAGTAGAGTAATGACGGTTATTGGTTTAAAGGGTTTCAAAGTGAGTCATTAGTGTCTCGATATGCTTGCCGAGAGTCCGGACCTGGGGGAAGCCCAGGTCACTTCTGATGAACGAGTTTTTGGGAGTAACCTGAGTTTCGGTTCTAACTCGTGATTTGATGATTATAGATATTCCTGGGGAGGTTCGCTTCAATCAGTGACTTGTCTATCTGAGATTCGATGTTCAGTTTTGACATGTCCGGTGAGTGACAGTACTCTCTGTATATGTGTTTGCATCATGATTTTTCTGTTAATCTATGCATTCGAATTCTGAACACTGTTATTGTATTCGGTATTCACATCTGCCTGTTTTAGAGTCTGATATGCCTAGAATTATATCTGTAATCACACGTGTATATCTGCCTTAGTGCTATATGTGTTTCGTTTCATATATCTGCCCTGAGTATGTGCGTGATTCTGAATATGTGTATGCGATTCCGGTTCTCCGATTTCGACTCTGGCTCTGTTCAGGGGTGCCAGGGACTCGACCATCGGACGGTCGGCTGCCGTACTGTACGGGGAGTGCCCTGGGTCCGGACGGTGAGCCGCTGTGGCGTTTGGGGAGTGCCCTGGGCCCAATATGGATTCTAATTCTGACTCAGGCTCTGATTCTGGCTCTGACTCTGGCACGGGATCCCAGTGCGACATCTGTGTTCAGTGACTCTGATTCTGATTCTGGACGCTAGGGGCTCTACCGTCGGGCAGTTGGCCACTGTCGCACGGGAAGCGCCCTGGGTCCATCTGTGACTCTGATTCTGATTCTGGGATACCAGGAACTCAGCCAGCGGACAGTAGACCCCTGTACTGTGCGGGGAGAGCCCTGGGTCCGGACGGTGGGTCCCGTAGCGTACGGGGAGTGTCATGTATCCATATGTGGCTCTAAATTTGTTATGTGTTATGTGTTATGTGTTATGTTCTGATATTCTGATTTGATTCTGCTTTTCTGGTTATGACTGTGCATATGAAACTATATGTATTAAGTTAAGGAATGTGATTTCTGTAAACCGTGCGGTTATTGTGTGATACATGTATTTGAATGATCTGAGTTTCTGTCTTTGTATGCACAGTTAGTACTGTCATTCACTGAGTTATACTCATCCATTTTTCCTCCCCACCTTTCAGATTCCAGTTTTGCCTAGCAGCGGTAGTTCCTGCGACGCTTCTGTTACCACTGCATCGACCTGATTGTACGGGCACTTCTTGTATATTTACTTTTTGTATTCTAGATGCTCCATGTATATTCAGATACGTTTTGGGATATATATGTATATAGGGTTTCTGATGAGATGGTTTATCTGTTCTGTTTAGTCAGAGGCTTACTGGAGTTGGTACGCCAATCCCAGTGCCGGTCACGCGCCCGGGTTGGGGCGTGACAAAATATGCACTCCTCAAGAACATATGGTCCTCTTTTGAAGCATGTGCTCCTAAACACTTCTAGATATTTAGTTCAAAAAAAAATTTGTTGAGATACATATGTGTTTAAGGTTGTAAAAGAATAACCTAAAACTATACTAAGTGATGATCCAATAAACAAAGGAAAAAGACAAGCCTATACTACTCAAAGAAGTAAGTGTTAGGAAGCATCACTTGTAACGAAGTGACAGATCAAGAAGCATTTTGAACTATAAGAAAAAATAGGAAAATAAAAAAAAATACATAGCAAGAAGAGCAGGAGTTTCTTTCTTTACAAAATGGCAAAGTGGATTGAAGCTAAGGGAGATGCACTTTTGAGCATTACAATTGATGAGTCCATCATGCTCCTTCGCAAGAAGGGGTGCAAGTCCGCTGTACCTCAACCCACTTCTACTATGCTTCCAAATTCACAAATCTTAGGGCCTCGATGTCTCCCATTGAGTAAGAGTATGCTCTTTTGGCAATTCCTTCTTTTAAGCAATCATTCTTAGCTTCTGTTAAGTAACATAAATTGTTCTTTTTCCCATTGGTCCCCACTACTCTTTTGCAACATTTTCCCTTCCTTGGAGGCCACTTTTCTTTCTTTGCATCTGGTTCTTGCTTCCACACATTCTCTTGAGGATGTTTAAGAATACCCAGACATCTCTTTTTCTTTCCACTTCTATTTTCAACTTTAGAAACAAAATTTGTCTCAATCAATGACATTTCATCAATTACTTTAACCTTTGGCAAGCATTCCATACCCTCACAATTTCCTTGCAATTTAAACATTCTAGGTATTCCATCAGAGAATTCTAATTTTGTAGTTTTGTCCTTCTTTCCATCAAGAAAAATTGCTTCATTGCATTTCACTAGGGTTTCATTTCATTTTTATCATCAAGAAGCCACCGAGACTTGTTTAAGAAGACGAGAAGTAAGGTGCATTTTAGCTTCTTTAATAGATAAACCTCTTGGACTTGAATTCAATTCACTAATGGCTAAGCCAGATTCTTGATTTCCAGATAAATCCACTCCAACTAAAGCCTTGACCCTCACAACTACGTTGTTCATTTCAATTGCAACAATGTGGGTTTTTCCAAACAAAGAAAAGCACTTCGGTTGTTCCAGGATACTGTTGGGCTAGTCAATAGATAATAGAGAAATTTGTCTCTATTGAGAATTGTATAGGAAACACAGGGATCAATTGCATTTGTAGGCTATGAACAATTGTCATTGCTCAGCAGTTTTCAATCTCAAAGAGCTGTGAAATTCCTTTGTTCGCACCCTAAGCTTGAGTCCAAGTACAAATCATCTGCCATCCCTTATGGATAACATGAGAGAGAGAGAACTCACCTGTGGAGGAGAAAAGGTAAAGATAGCCCAAGGAATAGAGATTAATTTTTCAATTTAGGTGATTAATGTAAAATTTAATTTCAATTTGAGGACCAATAATAAAATTTACTTAGTAGTTTGTCCACCTATGCCATCTTGATCCAACTGTTTCAATTACCCTAGCCACCCTTTCATGCCATCTGACCTTGTGTTTTATTGTATAGCATGTAATGCTTAGACATGACATGCAGTGACAATGCATTAAATGATATATAAACTATTGCCCATGCATGGATAATATGGCTGGCTACTGTGCTTGATCTCAAGTTCATGAAGGTTTAATAGAAAATATGCACAAGCACTCATGGCTTCACTATAGCCTAGAGACTTAAATACGGGGAGTATGTATAATATATTAAATATTTTAAACTTGGATATAAAATGAATATAATTGTTGGTATATATTCATTTCTGTAAGTTTAACTTATTAATTTTATGTGATTACTTAATGCAAAGTATTTATTACTGATAAGCTACTTCATATAACTTTTAAACTTCTATAATAAACTTTTGGGGTGTACTAAAATAAAGTTTAATTAAGTTCATCCTCTTAATAGTTTTTGTTTATACCATAGTAAAAATAAGCTATAGCAACTTTTTTTTGAAATTTTATATATAGATTACTATGATTAATAAACGGAGGAAGCCTATATATTAGGACCAGCCAACCACTGTGCTTTGCCACGGGCGCCATTTTTCCCTATGTTTCCCATACAATTCTCGTTGGAGTTCGTTTACTTTAGTCCCAGTTGTGGAGACATTTCTATATTATTTACTGAATAGCCCAACGGTACCCTGGAAAAACTCAAGTGCTTTTCATTGTCTGCAAAAGCCCACATTGACGCAACTAAAACAAGCGACGTCGTTGTGAGAGTCAAAATTCTTGATGGAGTGGATTTATCACTCAAGAATCAAGCCTAGCCATTAGTGATTTGAATCCAAATCCAAGAGGTTCGTTTGTTAAAGAAGCTCAAATGCGCCTTGCTCCTCAACATCTTAAACAAAGTTTGGTGGCTTCTTTCCTTTTGACGATAAAAATGAAATAAAAACCCCAGTGAAATGCAATGAAGCAATTCGTCTTGATGGGAAGGATGAAGGATAAAAATATGAAAATTGAATTCTCTAAGGAATACTCAGAATGCTTAAATTGCAAGGAAATGGTAAAGGTATGGAACGCCTGTTGAAGGTTAAAGTAATTGATGAAACGGAATTAATTGGGACAAATTTTGCTTCTAAAGCTGGAAATAGAAGTAGAAAGAAAAAGAGATGTCTGGGTATTCTTAAACATCCTGGAGAGAATATGTTGAAGCAAGAATCAGATGCAAAGAAAGATAAGTGGCTTGCAAGGAAGGGAAAATGTAGCAAAAGTTTAATAGGGAACAATAGGAAAGAAAATAATCTATATAACTCAAAAGAAGCTGAGAATAATTGCTTAAAAGAAGGGATTGCCAAGGGAGCATATTCTTACTCAAGGGGTGATATCGAGGCCCTGAGATCTGTGAATTTGGAAGCACAACAGAAGAAGTGGGTTGAGTGGACTCGCATCCACTGTTGCCAAGGAGTATGATGGACTCATCAACTTCAATGCTCATAAGCACATCTCCCTTGGCTGCAATCCACGTGATCATTTTATAAAGAATGAAATTGGTGCTTTTCTTGGTATGTAATTATTCTACTTCTCTCTCATTTCTTAGTTTCACCTTGTCATTTATTAATTATTATGTATATTTTGGAATTCTAGTGAAACTCAATTTGATTTGTTGGATATGAAAATAGCAGTTAGGCTTGTACCATCAATATAAAATCATCTGGTAGTTGCATGTTTCTGTTGAAATATGTCAACCATTTATGACCTGTCAAATTTACTACTGGATAATATGTGCAATTTTTTATTAATATGATACTTCCTTGAATCAATATTACTGCTTATTTCCTGCTTTAATTTTTAGACTGGATACTATAAATTCTTCTACAGATGCTTTAAATGTTCACTATATTCCTGGAAGTAAACATGTTTGTGAGTAAGTAAGGTTAGTTTATGATTCAGTATATCAAGGAATTTGTCAAATCCTTAATTGAGTTTAAGGGATTATTTATTATAGTGCCCTTATTTATACTTTCTCAAGAGTCCCAATTTTGAATACTTGGTTTCATTTCTTTTTGACATCTATTTATGTATTATATGTATGGCTTAATTCAATACTTCTTTCCTAAACCCATCCTTTTTCCTTACTTTATTTTCTTTGTAAAGAATTTTTCATGTAGTGTCCTTGTACATTTTATTCTAATCATCTCAAGTTTAGTGGAGGCTGCAAGAAGGAGGGATCCATCAGAAAATCTTTGTGCATTGAAGAATGGCTTACAATCAATGTGCGTGAAAAATGCCTTCATAAGAGTCAAGATGCATGATAGGTCAATATTCTATGCATTATTTGTACATTGTGTATATTCTTCCGTTTTAGTTAACTGTAGTTTTCCACATTTCATTCTCTCTATTAGAATTTTAAGTGTCTGCAGAGATGAAGAGAATTCAATATAAAAGAAGAACAAAACTGAAAATGTTTATGAAATTCAATCTTCAACTAGTTATGCTGTTATTATCTTAGTATTGATTGGGCTTTCTAGGTATTCCATGTGAACGATACCCTTACGAAATGCTTCTGGTTATGGGTTGATGTTAAAAGCTTCAATAATGGGCAGAACTTCGATGTCTACATATTTTGTGACATTATTGATGTAGGTCATTCTCTGGCCATGGATAACTAAATTGAGAACAAGAATTTTGTGGATCAAAAAAAAGCTAACTTTGTAAAGTTCAAGGAAGTTAAAGATGATTAGTGGCAATAGTCATTACAATTTAGTTATATATTGCTCTACTGGTCTAAGGTTTCCACCATCAAGAAAATGTAGTTTTCTCTTCTATTTTCTTTTACTTTTGCTTTTTCTTTATACTTTTGCTATATTTTTTTCTTTCCTTTATTAGACAACATGGTTAAGTTAAACTATGTGTAGAGTAGATGAAAATTGTAAAGGAATAAATTCAACATAGTTGGTAGGAGTAGTTAAGGTTTGATATGTTTGTTCTTAGTAAGAAGCTGAAGTCATAACAAGAAGGCCTAATAAAGGGATCTAGAAGTACACTAGCCTTCAAAACAAGTTATTTGTCTTGAACAGATGCATTTTTATTTCCTTCTTGCACAAAGCTACACTGAGCAAATTATATGATTCAGGCTTGTACACTTATGTAATTTAATTTCTCCAACATACTGAAAATGAAATAGAGAGCTCCTATTTCCTTTTTTACTTTTTTTTATTTTGTTGAATTAGAGTTGTTATTTCTAATCAGCTCAAAGTTGTCAAATTCAAAAAATTCAACACAATGAATGTCGTGGTGGCACAAAACAAGGCTCTTCACTTTTGAGGAGCAGGAAACAAGCTTGGACAAAGCAGGTTGATAGTAAACTAGGTCTTACTAAAGCTTATATCAGGTTTGTAGAATGATTTTCTCATCATTATGAAAATTCATATGTAGGATATATCATAACTTCATTTTTATAGTATTAGCTTTTTTGTAATGACCCAGTTTTTACATTATTTAAGGTGGAGGACCTAATTGCAGGAATTAAAACTTTGAGGGGCTAAAGTGGAAGTTGTCAGGACCTATTTGAAGAGGAAACAAAGTCGAAGGATTGGGTTGCAATTTGACAGAAATTTCTGTCATGAACAGTGGATCGAACTGTTCTTCGTCGATTCACCCACGTTGTGTAATGATTTCATCCAATTTATCACGCCATTGCGTGCGTTTTTGAAGCCTCTACCGAAAACCCTCAAGCAATTTTAGTATTGTGAGCAAGGGTGAGGAGTTTTCTTAAAAAGCTCTAGGTCGTTTGGTCCGCGAGAAATCGGAGGGAAGATCTGAAATTCGGAGGCTATTCAGAGTGATTTGCTCCGATTAATCCCTGCCGTGAGGGTCGCCAGAGCTGGTGCTGAAGACTAGGCTACTCGTTCAGCCGAGGTGAGCTCAAATCTTGGTTGTTTTCCTTGTTTTTGGTCTGGGTCATGTTACAGACCCGGACGCTGCATTTCGGGTCGAGGGTGGGTGAAGAAGACAGACCCGGTTGCATCCGGGTCCGTGCTGAGCTGGCTCGGCTGAGTCGACTCGGCTCACTAGGTCGACTCAGCCAGCTTGCGTGGGTTGGGCCTGGGCTAGTTGGGCCCGGGCCAGCCCGTTTGGTGGATTGGGCCACGGGCCCGCAGGCTTGGCCCGCGGGCCAGGAAAAAAACAATGTGTTGGGCTTGGGCTGGCCCAGGCGAGTGGGCTGGCCCAGGCGGGTCCGAACTGCAGCTGAGCTGAGCCGAGCCGCTGGGCTAGCGGCTCAAGCCAAGCCGCGGCTCAAGCAAAAAAAAAAAAGGGAAGGGTTTGACTGAACCGGCCAGGGGCTTTGACCGCCCGGTTCAATGGCCATTTTGGCTTGGATTTGGGAGGTTGGACCGGTTTTGGGGTTCGGGGGGATGAGGGCTATCAGACCAAGTGGGTTCGAGAAATTTTGGGTGCCCGGTTCGAGGTGAACCGTCTCGTTTTTTGTGCCGATGCTTAGGGTTAGAGTTTTTGGCCCGGTTCAGAGCTGGTTTGAGCCATTTTTGGCCGATTCATAATGGTCCCTAGGGTTTTTGGGCTTCTGAATCCGATTTTGAGGGTTTCGTGGCCATTTGAGTTGAGTTGGAGGTAGTTCTAGACCGGGCTAAGCCAGTTTAAGGGTTTTGAGGGCGGTTCGCTGTGGTTTGCGGTTTGTGAGGGCTGGTTCTGTAGTGTTGAGGGGTAGTTAAGTAGATTTGTTCAGTGTTACTGAGTCGCGTAGGTTCTAGTGACAGGTCGAGTTACCTCGAAATGCGTGCCAGGGGGGCCAGTTTTGGGATTTTAGTTCGGTTTGAGGCTACCGAGCCTGTTTCTCGTGTCGGTTTTGGTGTTGGTGATGGTTTTGTGTGATTTTTGATTGCAGATTCGCAGGCAGGGGCACACTCGGACTACTGAGTTGGGCTAGGTGACTCGGGACTCTTGTTTTGGCTTAACATCTGTACAATGAGTGATGATATCTTCTCTATGCTTGTGTTTTCATACTGTGATTTCTGATATGATGATTTTGTGGGTTGAAACTTGTGTTTTGATTATATGTTACTCGGTTATGTGCTACGTGTTTTGTGAACTGTTAGGAATCGTGTCGGTATGTGATTTTGGTTTTTGAGACATGGACTGTATATGGGTTGTATATCTGTTTGACTTGGATGTGAGGGTGGTGTGCTGTGACGGGATTTGTGGACGGCAGGAACTCGGCTAGAGTGTGGTGATCCGTAGCGTCCAGTAGGTGAGTCGGTCTGAGTCCGTGAGGGGACGGCAGAGACTCGGCTGGAGTGCAGTGACCGTAGCGTCTAGTGTGGGGTAGGCCTGAGTCCAGTGATGTGATTTGGTGTTGGCTGATAGTATTCTTGAGTGTATAATGTTATGTTTTACTGATCGCTGTATGCTTAGGGTTTTAGACTTGTGTTATGATGTGTATCCTGACATGCATAGATTAGGTATCATCCGTACTCACTGAGTTTCGCGACTCATAGTTTTAAACATTCCAGATTCATTTGACTGTACTCGCCTCGGTTAGCGTGCCAGCGTGGGAGTCGACGACAGCGGACTTGATGGATGTACGGGCATTTCTCTTTTGTACTTTATCCGATTGTATTCTAGAGTAGCTTCATTGTACTCTCAGACAGGTTCCCGGTTGATTTTTGGATGTTATATTATTGCACTTAGTGTATGTTTTATATCTTTGGAGTTCGACTGGTTTTGTTGAGGCTAACTGGGGTCGGTGGATCCCAGCCGGTCACAGGCCCGGGGTTCGAGGCGTGATATTTTTACTCAGTTTATAAAACTGATTGTGCTATTTCGCTTATTTGACATATGCCTTTAGTAATTAAGAGAAATAACTGGAAATGATCTAAGTGTATAAATTACAAAGTGCCATGTTTGATAAATGGGACTAAACGGACAGAACTTCTCCTTTGTCCCAATTTCAATTTCTGCATTGGTGATGAGCCATATATGTGTAAATGTGAAATTCAATGGTCAGTTATAGCTAATGTGCATTAATAAAGATGCTAACATCTATTAGTATTTAACCACTTAATGGGGAAAAAACACCCAATTTCTCAATGTTGTCACTATGAACTACTATCCAATGCATTATGAGATCACTGCCCTATGGCTAAGATTTCTCTTCTATTGTGTCAAAAACAGAAGTGGCAATTATGTAATGTTCTGAGCTCTTGTCATGTTGGATTATGAGTATCTTGATGATGTTTTTGTTAACATTCTCTAAATTGCGCCTCTAGTCTTGTTGACACAGGTCTCTAGCCCATAGGTCTGAGTTTACTAGGGAATAGATAGGGTATAAGTTAGGGGCAAGGCTGAGGTAACAGGGGTGAGAGGAATTCAAGCTCTTTCAATTTTTAATGAAATGAGAGATTGTTAGTCATGAAAAAGCTAAAATCTAAGTTATGCAAAAATGATGTGTTACAATATTTAAAGTCGAAATGATTCTGGAATTAGCTTTTATCATAAATGACATTTAGCCTCTAGCATTGCATTCTATTTCTCATTTGATATCTATTTAATCAATGTTCTGTTATATTGTAATTATTGTTATTAACCTTAATAGATTGTTAAAATTAACTTATTTTTCTCATTTCTCCCTCCCCAAATTCCTAGGAGTGAAGATTTGAGTTAGATTCATCTAGTAGCTAGATGGGATGAAGTATAGAGATTTAAACAATGTTGTGATGATATTCATAGTGAAGATCTAACTCAGATGCATCTAATAACTAGATGGGATGAAGTCCAGATATTTAAGCAATGTTCCACATCACAATTTTGTATTTTGTTTTGTGATTTTTTTGGGTCAATTACTATAACTTATGATTTTCACTTTGTAAATAGACAGTTTTTGGATGATGTAATTTTAGAAGATATTATATTTTGGGATTGGAATATTATGTCAAGGACATGAAATCTCATTGGCTGCATGCATTAAGAGAGATTTTCTTTTGTGTTACGGATGGTGGACAATAAATTTGAACTTTAGAAAGGTTACAAAAAAGATACAACCTGAATTCAACTTGCCCATATAGTGAAGAAGAAAAACTCAAAATGTAACCATAAAATGAGCCGCATCAATGTAAAGAACATCCATTCCTTGTTCAAGTTCCCCAGTCTCCCAAATTACAAGACACAATTCACAAAGTAACATCATAAAGAGTTTAGGCAGTAGGCCAAATCTTAGCCTACACAATCAATTCTCAGATGCCTTGTATATATAGCACTCAAAAATACTTGTTAATATAAATATGTTTTGATATGCAGTAACAAACCAATTTGGTGGAAAATAACTGTGCAGAAAAGCATAGAGAAGTTTAATTTCTTCCTCAGATAAATTTTCAGGAGCTAAGGCAGGAGAGGTCAGAGGTGATTGGAAAGCGCATCACAACATTGCTCACAGTTGGCTCGATTTCAGCTTCATATTGCACCTACAATGCCGCCACAGCCTCCGACTACATCACCAAACACATAGATTTTCCAATTGTTAGCTTCTCCATTCACACGCGGAGAGATACAGGTGGGAAGGATGGAAGGCACTCTTCCATCAGCCTTGTATGTACACATCGTTTGATTTTTTCTTCATTCAATAACCACAAGAATAACAATAGACAATACAGAAGTGAAGGAGCTCACCCATGTAACACGACTGCAGTCCATGAGGATGGGTGGACTTCAGGTTTCTACCCTGTCCAAGACTGTAGCGGCACAGCCCCAAAGCTATACGCATCACTTCTTTGTGTTAATTGTCCAGTCATTGCATGTCTCTATCATGTTTTCCCAAATCAAATTCACACATGAATTTTGACTCAAATTTGAAATTCCAGGATGCAGGACTTTCAGATCTGGCATAGTCAGAGCCACAGAAAAGCATCAAAGCTTCAGATATTAAATAGGAGGGAAGTGAACAAATTTGAAAAGGTAATGTAAACATGAAATTTGGTGAAGCTAGCGAAAGAATTTAATTTAGTTTCATCTTCCAATCCAAGTTCAGCAAGGCATTTGGGAATTATCAAGAATCCCACTACATAAGAATTTTAGCATGGGGTCCTCATAACCATAAATGTGGACCCTCCGATGATGATCATATATCAGTTAGCTTTCCATTTGCGTCAACAGTGGCTGGAATTTATTCCAGAACATTACTTTATGTTCTTTAGAAGTCCAATTCATTGGTAGGATTTTTAGAAGAAGTCCTTGTTTGAAAATATCTTCAATTAACTACTTATTAAACACATGTCAGAGTTTTTCAATAAATTTTTGAGAATTTCTCATATTCTTTTTACTATTTTAAAACATTAAGAAATTCTTCTTTTTTTAAAAAAAATCTGAAAATATATTGGAGCATATTAACATATTATAACGAAGAACTGAGCAAAACGACGCAAGGTTCCAAAGAAAAAACCTACTGATGGTATTACATTTGCAATAAGAGTACCCATGAATAACTTGAGCAAAAAATCAGAGATTACAAGTATAAAGTTATCTATGAATTAAACTTGAATTAAAAAAAAAAAGGATAAAAGGTAGAGAACCTCACCCAGTTGAGATGATGCAGGACCGAAAAGATTATTGGTATGAAGTGACTAATATTCTCACAATTCCTCGGTTCAATCTTGAATTAAGATCTTATTGGGCAAATTTAAGAAATCTAATTTTAAAGAGAGACAAGAATACAATGCTTTCTTTCTGGGTATGCATCAACAGAACTATAACGTAATAGTCTGAATTATTCTTACCTTTATGAATATTCTTAAACTCTCTTTAGCAAGATTTTATGTTTTAAACATTTGAACAGATGATGACAACCCTCACAGATACATTTGTACTTGATAAGTTAATACCATAACTAATGTGTAAGCAAATTTCTAGTTAACATATGTTATTAATTTGTTAGAAATATAAGTTGCAACAAAATACTTTGGGTTAAATCTTTAAGGATATATTCACTAAATTATTCGAAGAATCTATGGGTTATCAAGCTAAATGTGACTTGCGATTTTAAGGCTGGTAGTGGTGGCTGAAATAATTTGTTAAAACTTAGGGTAAAAGTATCCCACTATTTATTTTTTAGGGAAAATTACCCATTAGGACAGCTTGATAATTTTAACTACTCAAAGAATCAAAATTCGAAGTATTTTTATTCAGACTTAGAAAGTAAAAAAAAAAAAAATGTCAGGTAAGGATATTTATATTTCCAACATACTCTAATTTTACAAATATAAATTTGTAAAATTACAAATATGAATTTGTCTTATTACAAGCATTTAATAATCCAATTTGAAATTCTAAGCTGGTAATTTTTTCCTAATCTCAATAAAAATATTTTACATTTTGACATTCTAGGTCAATAATTTTGTCAGGCTATCCAACTTAGTAATTTTTCTTATTTTTATTCAAAAAAAGGGAAGTAATTCTAACTTCTATCTTTACTTCTTGTTGTTTATTAACCCCTTATTTATAATTATTTTTACATTATTTTAAATTATAATAAATTTTTTCTTTTTGTTTAATCTAAAACTTTTTTTAATTTCCTTTAAAGCAAACCTGGGGGGCACGCCCGGCAAGTAGCATGGTTCTATGCTGGTGTGATATGGACTTAGCGGAGATTCACTAACATGGTAAGGTGTAAGCCTATGGTAATATTGTGACCAAGTAGGATGATCCAAGGTAGTGAATAAGGTGAATTAGTCGATACATATGTAGCATACATGGGCATGGGTGACTTGCTGAGATTTAACATATGGTAAAGCCAAGTCGGGGGATGAATCAAGGCAAGCGTCCACCACAATTAATTATGACAAGGAGAGAATGGAGTTAAGCCACATAAGAAGATATTTTGTGGGATTAAACCTCTACTTTTGGACTTCATAAATTTAAAATCATGATAATCTAAGGGGTTTATTGTGCTTTACTCATTAATATCGTATTAATCTATACTTACGGGAAGCGCTATTGGCACCGTAGCTAACCCTACTCTGAAGGTATAAAGCAATTTTGTCATTCACGAACCTATAGACAGCCCCGCAGATTCGTCGATGTGGAAGGCTTCAAGGGAAGAGATGAATGGAATCCCTTGCTTCTTCCTATGAATCAAGCATATCTTGACCTTGTGAGTTTTGGGGATGTAAATGAGTTCATGGAAGATTGGTTCACTGGTAAGAAAGGTGTTGACGATGGTCCCGGATTGCCATCAAATTCAAGGTCAAACGTTGGAGGCTTGTCGAGGTTGTCGTAGTTCCCGTACAAGAAGCCAGCCCTTAAGAGATACTTCTTCTTAGAGTTCAATGGCAACGTGTAGCGTGATTTCTTGCTCTGGAGAAGTATTGAAGGCTGTTCATCTATAAAAGACTGCTGGAGGAGGTGGTGGTGGGAGGTCCTTGTTTTTTCCTCCATCATCCAGTTGCCACGTAATCCCAATGAGTTCGTCACAATTTGGACCGTTGCACCACAATCTATGCTTAGTTGCAAATATTTCTCTGCTGCAAAGCATTAAATTAATTAACCAAATCTATATACCAATACATATATGTACGCTTAGTTTTAAATTGACCCATAATTGACGAGGCTAATCACTCTTTGTATTTGCTTTTGAAAACAGTTCTTTATTTTTGGAAAGAGCAAACCCTATTGGCTAGTTACTTTGAAAAACTTTTTACAAGAAAATTTCTCCAAAAGAAAAAGGACTAGTTTTGAATAAGTAATAGTTGTTTTTATAAATTCTCAAAAAATTATTTTCACTTGAAAATAAAAATTACACGAAAATAATAAAAATTTTAAAATTTTTGGTGTTTCTATTTTATGAAAACACAAAAAACATCCAGACGACAAGAAATTCACCTCCGATGACCACCGGGACAGTAGACAAGGATAACAACGTCAACACCACACAGTTCTCCATTGTTTCATCGCCGGGGAGAGAGAGAGCAATAATCCTGAAGAAAATTGCGGGAAGTAGAGGGAGCTTTGATGCTTATGGGGAAGGGGAGACAACCATCGATGGAAACAAATATTGTGGCCGGAAGCAGCGAACGTTCCTATAGAGATATTTATTGTTAAAATTGAAACTCACATCTGCAAGTGCGGGGTGTGATGTTTCATGGAAATTTACATTCCATAATTATTAATTTAATAATTTTTAAAATTGTCTTTCGACTAAGTTCACATTAATCACATATCCTTTGTTTGCTTTCATCATGTAATTGCATTTATATTATTTTAATTAATTTATAAAACCTTGATTATCATAGAATTTCGCGGGTTTCAATAATACTTGAACTACGTAAAATCTCCACTGAAAAGAAGAGGAAGGAAAGTGACTTCATTATCATATTTAATCAAGTTTAACGCGTTATTTAGTCGTGGAGTTGGCAACTGTATTCTGGAAGGAAACGTAGCTTACTACAGTTTAAAGATTCTATTTTTTTTTTCTCTTTAATGTATTTTAAAATTAATTATTTGAGAAATTTGGTAAATTTTCTATTATGGTAGAATATTCAGACAACCTTAGATTATTTTGCTTCATAAATAAAAAATAATTATAAACAATTTACTAATTCTTTCTTGGTATACTGAAATATAACAAATTATGTCCGGAGTTACCAGAAGTTCCCATACGCTAAGGCAAAAGACTATGAAATTCCCTAACAAAGACTACAAATAAAAGTTTCACTTGTTAAAGATTGCAAAAAAACAAAGTGTAATTCAATTTTATATCAAGTCCGGGCCTGCTTATATAAAGAGGCCTCAAAATTATAAAAGGGATATAAAAGGTATCACTTGATCTTCAAACGAAAAAACAATTTGAACAACCTCACTCAAAACAGCTCTTGTATTTCCTCAATCTGTATTCTTTCAAATTGTATTTAGAAGTTCAAATTGTACTTATCTCTTTGAATTTTATAAATATAATTTCAAATTTTCTTTCAAATTTATGATTCTTTATGCATTTCAATTACCTAAGGACATGGCTTATAAATGAAGAAAAAATAATTAAAAGCAGATATTAAAATAATTAAAAACATATATTGAATTGCATAAATTAAAAATTGAAATGCGTGACCTAGTCCCTCTCCATCTCCAATATTAACACATTTATTTAGACTTATATTCTCATAAGAGTGACAACAATGTGTCTACTAAATTGAGAACATTCAATTCAAATAATAATATTAATAATTTTAATTTTGTATGTATTCAATTATGAAAATTAAAAAATGCAGAAACTAATATGATTAATAGAATAAAATGAGATGTTTAAGTATAAAAAAGTACCATTTTCTTACTTGATTGAATTTTATTATCGAATTTTAGATTACTCATAAGTTTTGGATATAGATTAATATAGATAGATTTTATAAAATTTTGGATTAAATCTAGATATATAAATGAATATTCGGATTTGAATTAACATTTGTTTGATTTAATCTAAATTTAAACAATTAACAGTACTACTAATTCTTATATAAACCCATGTTTAAAACAATCGAAATACATCAATTAACAATTAACAGGGATAACATAGGTGAAGGACGAATAAAAGCAATTAAAAGATTGAAGTATGACTAAAACAAAGATGAAGACAAGGAGACACAGCGGTGACTGATGACCGATGATGAGTTCATATCATATGTTGGCTGCATCTAACTAAATCTTTCGCTGGAAGATTCTCCAAATTCATTTAATTAAAATTAAAAATTAAAATGAACTAAGATGGATAGAATTGACACCCTATCTCTAGTGGATTCATCACATTGTGTAGCATAACAAACGACAATATACCGGCTCTGATTAATTTAATTGCATACTTTGACAGTGCAATAAATTTGTACTTAATTTATATCACTACTCCAATTCGTTGATAGGATTTTTAGAAGTCCTAGTTGAAAATATTTTAAATCAAATTCTTATCAAATTGATCTCACAGTTCTTCTAAAAGTTTTTAAGAATTTCTCATATTCCTTTTAGTATCTTAAAATATTGAATTTATACAAAATGAAAAGAAATAAATTAAAATTCAAAAATTAACAAATCAAACACTTCTCTTTTTGTGGTTTGACTTAAAATCCATAATTCTTTTTAGAAAAAAATTGAAAAAATCTATGAAAGATATTAACATATTATAATCAAGACAGTGGATACAATGTTTCACAAAAAAAACTTACTGATACTATTACTGTGGTCACAATAATACTCATAAATAATTAAAGCAAAAGATCAAAGACTATAGACATCAAGTCACTTATAAAATAAACTTGATTTAATAAGAATCAAAGGTCAAGAACCCATAAATAATTATAGCAAAAGATCAAAGATCATATAATCAAAGATTGGAAAAAAAGACAAGAAAACAATGCTTCATTTCTCTGTAAATATCAACAGATCAACAATGTTAAATTAAAACCACGCTCAGCATCACAAGATTGTATAAAACTACAATAGAACATGAAGTAAAAATTTTAACTCCTTTAAAAATTTATATCTTTAGCTTGGTATAACAATTAATGGTGTGCATTAAGATTGTCAATGGAATGGATTTTTAATCCAAATCTGATCTGAATTCAATCTGATTATTTAATAAATTTTATCGATAAAAAATTTGATTCATATAATTTGATTAAAAAAATATGTAATCTAAAATAAATGAACGAATATAGATCTCACCTGATCCGATTTGTTAAATATTCAAATTCGATTATAATATATATAATATAATATGTCATATATGAATATTATATTATATATGTATATATACACACGCAAGACGTACACACACAACTGTTATTATATTTATATGTAGATGAATTTTAGAAAAAGTAAATAAGGTGCGCCACAATTTAATTTATAAAATTAAACAAATTTCGATAGGAAAAATATTTTAAATAGAAATAAATAATTTATATAGTATAATTAATCTTAATAGTTCTGTTTCCCTTTGTTTTGTTCCAAAAATTTTCTGATTGAATAACTCATCATCACTTTTAATTATTCAGATTTTTTAGTATTAATTTCTACAAATTATACTAATTACATGCTTCATTTATCAGATAAATGACATAATATTTAATATAATTTTTGCATTAAATTTACTTCAAAAATTTACTTTTTTTTAATTATACAAAAGCCTTGATTAATGTAAAAAAAAATTTTAAAATAACATGTACACTTTTCTATCATATATTATGAAAATAACCATTTAAATAATGAGAATTTTCAAATATAATATTTCTATTTCATATAAAAATTGAATTTTGAAAAAAGAAGAAATCCAAACAGCTCCTAAAATGTTGTACAAAATCACTCTTACCTAATTTGAGGGGAAAGGCTATTATTAGAAGCCACCACCAAATGAAAGTTTGTGGTCGATTAAAATGTAATTATATTATATCAATAATTTTAAAACTCAATATTATTTTTTAGTTCATTATATTTTTTAAAGTATTTGTTGTTTTATTTTTAAAAATTTATTTATTCAATTCGAATTATTTTTTTAGATATCAGATTTTTTTTGAATTCAAATATGATAATACATATTATAAATCTGATCGGATATTGGGTTGGATTTAAATATAATATATGGTTTATTGAATTCGAATCTTAATCTATTATAATCTGATTCAAATCTGACTCATTAACAACCTTGCATAGCGTGCACAAACCTATTTTGCGGCATTTTACAGAATTCAACCGCAGAGCATTCCGGATTGGGCCAAGGCCATTATAACCTTATTAAGCCCACATGAAACATCATTTTTCTCCTAGCAAGCTAGACCTAAATCGGGTAAATCTACGAAACCGTGCACGACAACATTACTAATTATGTACACACTATATCTAGACGTCACGGGCTATTAATGCCAGAACTGGCTTAATTTTTTGTGCGACCCACAATGGACCGGGCCTGGGCCATGCGGAACCCCGGCCGTTGAATTAGTAACCCCACAAACCAATACCCGCCCCAGCTCCTTTCCCCCTCCGATATTAGCACATTTATTTACACGAACATTCTCAATAGGGCAACAACATGATTCATGACAGTTTTAACAAATAAAATAAATAAATTTTATTAAAAGAAATGTAAATATAAGAGAATAAACAAGTTTAATGTGAATTTAACATAATTAATATTATTTTTGGTATATCTAAATTGTTAATAATTTTAATGAAATTATATTTCAATATCCAAATTTCAATATAAATCCACAATATATGAGGTAAAAAAATGTGTAATGGTCTAAGAGTTGTTAACATGAATAATTTGTTAAGTATAAATTACTGACTCAAAATACGTAAATATAAATTGTTCAGTAATAGTATATAATCTCTTATATTTAATATATCACCTCACTCTCAAAAATAAATGTGATGGGGGATATCATAATTTTTGATACTTAAATACTTGATATCGCTGTCAAGTCACAAAGGTTTTCATATCTAAACAAATCCAAAAATTGTTTGTTTTCGTACCATTTGTTAAATCTGAACTATGAGTCAAAAATACTTAAACTCAAAATTTTTAGTAAAAATTTCTAATATTTTATATATTATATTATATTACTATTAAAGATTAATATAATATAAAATATTATAAAAAGACCTTTAAAAACCATGTATAGGTGAGCACATTAATGCATCTGGCATCTCTTTGTGTTACAGAAGGTTTAACCATCACGTCAAGCACTCTATCCCCTTGCTGCATCAATGGCACTTCTCAACCCCCTGCGTTTAGTCAAGCGTGGAACATGGTTGTGCTCTTCAAGGACACCCTTTCTACCTGTGAGCTGAAAGTACATAAAATTTCCTCTCAATAGAAATGCACAAAGGGAGACAAATGTGCATACCATGCAAAACATCAAGTAGGGATCCCATGGTTGTCGTCTCGTAATTGTCTTAGATTTTAATCTGAACTTCATTTAAAATTTAATATTTAAATTTGATTAAAATATTTAATATATTAAATTCGATAATAAATATTTATAATTTAAAATAAGTGGATTGAATGTGAAATTAAGCAATCTAACCTATTAAGAATTCGAATATTAATTTTAATAATATTTTTAATTAAATTAATAACTTATATATATGACATTAATAAATTCAAAATTGCAAGGATTAAATTGAGAAAATCAAAAAATTTAAGAACTAGTGTGATTGCTAAAATAAAGTTAAGGGAATTTAAATATAAAATAAGATTAATTTCTTATCAGATCATATTTTTTTAATCAGATTTCGATTATTTATCAGATTTAGATATGTTTTAATAAACATAAGTTATATAAAATTTTGACCAAATTCAAATATAATGATAATTAATAGGATTCGGATTTGAATATGTATAATTGATCCAAATCTGATCAGTTGACAACCTATATAGTTGTAAACTCGTAGGCTAAGACGAAGGCATTTCCTTCAACACTGTAACCGTGCAACCCTATGTAAGATTTCTCATTCTTCAGTCATGAAACCACCGAAACCGAAAAGAGAGAGAACAGCCAATATGATCACACAGTTACGCAAAAAAATATATGTAACTGTGAAATCTGCTTGCCAAGAAACAAATCAAACAATACATTTGCTTCGTAAATACTGCACACAATTGTGGTCAAGAACTCCTATGTGAATCGGGCTCAGTTGGCACGTCAAGCTTTTTAACAGCCACATCTCTGCCATTACTTAATTTTGTATGGCAACTCTTCCATGGGAACCTTCACTGGACAAGCTTTTTAACATCCACATCTTTGCCATCACTTAATTTGCGTAGTGAACTCTTCTATAGGAGCCTTCACCTATCAATGACTTGGATCCAAAATTGTCGATTTTTTTCCTTCAGCTCATCCAAGGACAGCGTTGGCACTTCAATGAGTGGAGGTGGCTTTTGAACTTCAGCTTTTGCAGGAGCATATGCCGTAGTCCCCTTTCTTGATTCCTTAATGCAAACATAGAAAATACTAGACAATAATAGTTTTACTGAAGCGGCAAATGTCATGTGATTAGGACTACAACTACCATCTATAAGCTTGTATGAAATTTTAAACTCTATATTTCACAACTACATGATCAAAGCAACATAGATTTTACCACTAACCAAGACTTGACAATGGGAAAAATCCAGAGGATGAATAATTTAAACAAAAAAAGTAAAAAGAAAAAAAATCAAAGAAAAAAAAATTAAATAGAAAATAAAAACAAAACGTCTTTTTTTATTTATGATATTCAACATTAAGACATCAAATAGTTAATATCTTACCAGCACGAAACAAGAATATTTCTGGTCAAGCCTCTCTGGCAAATAACGCAAAGAATGCAATAAGTAAAAGGAGAAACCAAAAGTAGCGCTGTGCCCATTCACTATCATCAAGGTCCTCATTGCAAGAAAAACCTCCAAGGCATTCAGGATGGGTGCCAATGTGGTGTCAATTGCGGGAGCTAGGGTCACATAGGCTTTGCTTCCTTCACTTCCACCGGGTAGATTGATAATACCGCTACTTTGTTGTAGTTGCCGAGGACCCACTATCACTTCTTTCACCTGCTCATTGATATGAACAGTGAGCTTGCGAGTGCTGTTTGGAGGCCTTAAACTATCCAGTTCTGTAAAGTAGAGCACAAAGTAGGCTTTGAGCTTTTTCTTCTTCTTTTGGTTCTGATCAAATGTTATGGGCAAGAATATGGATGCTGCTACATTTTGGGCTTCAATGGCGTGCGCCAACACATTGTAGGGAGGGAAGTTTTCTACTATTGCACTTGCATTGCTATTTACTGCTTCATTCCAAGCGATATTACGACAATTTGGAACAACTTGTGGCATCCAGTATCGATTGAAGACTTCTTCTTTCAGTGAAAAACGTTCCCTATATTTATTTTATACATAGAAGAAATAAGAGTGTGTGCGAATGATCAAACAGAAAGTACAAGTGTAAAGTAGTCCAAAAGTTTCTTTTGATTAGGGGTATATTACATGAAACTTGCATAAAGTATCACACATTTGCATTTTACCTTAAAGTCAAAAAATGAGTGTTTAACCCCTAAAGTTTCATTTTAACCACTAAAATCAAAAAGTGAGTATTTAACCCCTAGAATATTTTATTTTGACCCTTAATTAACCTTCTTCCACCTATTTGATGCCAGATAATTAGGGGCAGTCTAGCATATGATTGGTTAGAAACTTCTTGCCATGCTATATATTAGCAGTGAGAGAGAAAATTTATTCTTTTTATTCGATTTAAAACTTTCTTTTATTTCCTTTAAAGCAAACCTCGGGGGCACACCCCAGCAAGCAGCATGGCTCTATTGAGGTGTGATGTGGACTTAGCAAGGCTTCACTGACATGGTAAGTGTGGACCTATAATAATATTGTGGCCAAGTCAGGATGATCAAGGTAGAAAATAAGGTTAATTAGTGGATGCATATATAGCATACAAGGGCATGAACCAAGATATACTTGGGGCACTAGGGTGACAAGCCAAGATTTAACATATGGTAAAGCCAAGTCGGGGATGAATTAAGGCAAGCGTCTACCCACAATTAATTATGAGAAGAAGAGAATGGAGTTAAGCCACATAAGAAGTTATTTTATGGGATTAAACCCCTTACTTTTGGACTTCATGAATTAAAAACCATGATAACCTAAGAGGTTTATTTTGATTTACCCATTAATTACATATTAATCTATACTTACAGGGAAGTGACGTTGGCACCGTAGCTAACCCTGCTCTGAAGGTATAAAGCAAATTTGTCATTCATGAACCTATAAACGGGCCCCACCGATTCGTCGATGTAGAAGGCTTCAAGGAAGAGACGAAGGGAATCCCTTGCTTCTTCCTCCGAATCAAGCATATCTTGACCTTGTGAGTTTTGGGGATATAAATGAGTTCATGGAAGATTGGTTCACTGGTAAGAGAAGTGTCGACGGTGGCCAGGGATTGCCATCAAATTCAAGGTCAAACGTTGGAGGGCTGTTGAGGTTGTCGTAGTTTCTGTACAAGAAGCCAGCCCTTAAGAGATACTTCTTCTTGGAGTTCAATGGCATAGGTGTAGCATGATTTCTTGCCTTTGGGGAAATATCGGAGGTTGTTCATCCAAAAAAGATTGTCGGAGGTGTTGGTGGGAAGGTCCTTGTTTTCTCCTCCTTTGACGAACCCGTCATCGAGTTGCCACGTAATCCCGGTGAGTCCGTCCACAATTTGGACTGTTGCACCGCAATCTATGCTTAGTTGCGAATATTTCGCTTCTGCAAAGCATTAAATTAATTAATCAGATCTATATACCAAAAGAAAAAGGACTAGTTTTGAACAAGTAACAAATAGTTGTTTTTAGAATTCTTGAAAAATTATTTTCTTACACGAAAATAATAAAAATTTAAAAATTTTTGGTGTTCCTATTTTATGAAAACACAGAAAACATCCAGATGAGAAGAAATTCACCCCCGATGGCCACCGGAACAGTAGACAGGATAACAGCGTCAACACCACCACGGCTCCCCAATGTTTCATTGCCACAGAGAGAGAGAGAGAGAGAGAGAGAGAGAGCGAGAGCAATAATCCTGAAGAAAATTGCGGAAATAGAGGAGGCTTTGGTGCTTATAGGGAACGGGAGACAACCATCGATGGAAACAAATATTGTGGCTGGAAGCAGGGAACGTTCCTATAGAGACATCTAATGTTAAAATTGAAGTTCACATCTGCAAGTGTGGGTGTGAGGCTGTTTCATGGAAATTTACATTCTACAATTATTAATTTAATAATGTTTTAAATTGTCTCTCGACTAAGTGCAAATTAATCATGTATCCTTTGTTTGTTTTCATCATGCAATTACAATTATATTATTTTAATTAATTTATAAAACCTTGATTATCATAGGATTTCGTGGGTTTCGATAATACTTGAACTACATATAATCTCCACTGAAAAGGAGAGGAAGGAAAGTGACTTCATTATTGTATTTAATCAAGTTTAACGCGTTATTAAGTCGTCGAGTTGGCACCTGTATTCTGAAAGGCACCTAGCTTACTACAATCTAAAGATTCTATTTTTTTTCTTTTTAATATAGTTTAAAAATTAATTATTTGAGAAATTTGGTAAAATTTCTATTATGGTAGAATATTCAGACAACCTTAGATTATTTTGCTTCATAAATGAAAAATAATTATAAACAATTTAACAATTCTTTTCCTCTCTATATGTTCTTGTTATATTGAAATATTACAAATTTTCTAGAGTTATCATATATATATATATATATATATATATGGACAGTGTGTTGAGCTTTAATTATTAGGTTATCTCAACTTGTTCAATAACAACTTTCAAGAGGTTTATACACCACCTGTTATCGTAATCAAAAATTGATATAAAACGGGATATCATAATATTTCCTACTTAAATACTTAACATTCTCGTCAAGTCATAAATTTATATTAATTTCCAATAAAATAAATATAAATATCATTTTATTCTAATATTACTTGTAACAATTCGAGAGTAACTAATCCTAATAACTCGTTACTATACACTATTAATTCTAAAATATTTAAATTCAAGTTATTCAGTAGTCTAACATATCACATATTATCACACGTAAAAACTAATGGGAGACAGAATGTCGTAGTATAATTGCCCCGGCATATACTCTCTCAAAAAATAAATCAAATTTCCTCTTCTTTTTCTCTTGTAATTCTTATATTTTCTTTCCCTTCTGTATTTTTCTTCTCCTTAATTAGTTGTTTAGTTTCTTTTTCCTTTCCTTTTCCTTTCTCTATACTGTTCTAATCCCTCAAGCTTGCCCCTTGCCATGTCCTAGTTTCTTATTTTATCACTTTTTTTTGACTAATAGATTATTATACTATATTTGTTTTAAAGTCTTGTTGAGTTTTTCACGTCTAATGATCCCACTTTGGTTTTGTTATATTTAAAAAAATTTTGGGTAGTGTTGACACTAAGGAAAATGAGGTGGATGCACACTTGAGACTTGTAGACTAATCAACGGCTTAATTAATATATCAAGCCAATACAAATTCAAGGATAAGACAGATTTGTAGGAGGCAGATGATGAGAATTCTTAAGACTAAGGGAATGAAGGTGATCTAATGGGAAAGTAGCCGTGTTGGAATGTTTTTAGTTTGTAAACTTTCGAAGTTAGTTGCTGGAGCTAGAGTAGAGCTTAAGTAAAGGAGGACGCACGTGGGTTCATAGCTCTATAATTCAGCAGAGGTGGAAGACATGTCAGAGCAACCGCTTTGGTTTTGCACGCTTATTTAAAGTGAGTTCTATTGGAAGGCAATGGTAACAGCTATCCACTGACGGGTAGCTTAGAAAAAGGGGTTGACACCAATAACTCTCGGAGAGAGCTGCGAATATTGATACCTCCACAGGCTTTAGGATTCTGAATCCGTCACATTGAGAGAGTATTGTCCTAAGAGGCTTCGGCAAAGACGAAGGAAAAGACAGATGGGCGTCTTATCAGATATTGAGTGAAATACAACCACAATGGCAAGCATAAAGTCTATCGGCAGTAGGGGACAACGAATTCCGATGGCTGACGGTAGAAAGGGTTAGAGCGAAGACAGATGGTCATTTTCAAGTAGGGTTAGCAGTTTTATCAGTTTGGTTCAGTTGTACCAAACTACCATAAAGTCCTTTGGGCCTAACTACATTTTGACAGATCCAAAAAATTAATTATCCTTTCATGTTGGTCCTTTGGCCAATTTTCTCTCTCAAGTACAAACCAGACTCTTCATGAACCGTTTATAGCTAGTCCTATTTTGACTTAATTTGATTTAACTTATCTAATTAAGTTAAGCGTAAATCAAGAAATTAATTTTTTTTCCTTTAAACAGGCTTGGCCTGGCTCATGAACCTAATTGGCTAGTTATATAATTACTTATATATAAAATGTATATATATTTAAATATAATTTGTATTACATATATTATATATTTATAAATATTTATTTTTATAATTTAAATATATCTAACTTAATAGACTAAGTAGTCAAATCAAACCTTATCAATTTTACAAATAAATATGGTTAAGATTAAATTTTTAACCAGTTATATAGGCCATGAGTTAGGCTCAAACTAATTTTTATAGTAAGATTGACTTTTTTAGGTCTCAAACTTGACTTATCTTATTTCTACAGCTATATTACCAATGCTTCATGACTAGTGTTGTACCTGATTAGGTTTTGGACCACATCAGCAAGTAGGCCAACGAGCCGTATGAACTACCAGGAGGCCTTGGGTCAGCTTAACGAGCCGACCCATGTAGGCCAAGTCTTAAGAAAACTAGGTTGGATCGGGGCAGAGCAAGGGAACTGGCAAATCTAGAAGCTTTGTGTAATAACCCTATTTCCTAGTTAATTGAAAACTGATCAATTATTATGTTTAGGGACTTAACTGCTTAAATAAAAGAGTTTGGGGCTTAATTAGGAATTTGGAGGGGTGTAAGTGAAAAAATTAAGAATACTAGTGGGTTAAAATAAGAAATCAGAAAGATTGGACTTAATTTCAAACTGTCAAGGGCCTAAATAAAAGAAATTAAAAAGGGAGGATAGAACCATAAAGGCACAAAAGATCAGGGACTAAAATTACAGCACAAAGGAGTTATATGAGAAGAGTAAAAAATTTAGAGGACAAAATTGAAAATAAGAAAAAAATTTCAATCAGTTCGTCGATTGAAGAATCATCAAATTCAAGCAAAATCAATAACTAATTTATTACCTAAGTTGTGTATAAATGGATGACAAGAGGTCTTCTACCAAAAACCTCAAGAAATTGGTAATAATTTCTATGTTTTGCTCAGAATTTAAAGGGGGATTGCCATTGGTGTTCCCTTTTGGGTTTGGCAAAATTCTTGATGATTTTGATTGATGATCTTGTCAAATTGTTTTAAGAAAATTGTTTCATTAGCTTCAGTTTGAAGTCTTTAACATTGATCGAGTTGGAAATTGAGGTACGATTTAATTTTTGGATTTTAAGTTCCAGGTTTAGTTTGCAAGTAACTGAGTAAGTGACCCGAGTTTGAGAAGATAGACCCGATGAAATTCGGGTCTATACTAGTCTAGCTAGGCTAGTTCAGCCCAACCAAGCTAGGGGTTGACTAGTTTACGGCTTAATCCAGTCCAATTAGGGTGGTTTGGACTAGTTCTAAATTCTGTAAGTCGATTTCATTCAGATTGGATCGACCTTAGGGGCTTGGCAGATCGGTTCAACTTGGTTTTAGTGTCTATGTGGCTAGACCAATTCGATTTTAGAGTTTTAAAGCCGGTTCAGGGGTGTTTGAGGCAGTTCAAGGGTGTTTTATATCGTTTCAAAGGTGTTTTAGGCTAGTTCAGAGGTGTTTGAGGCCGTTTTAGGCTAGTTCAATGATATTTCAGGCTAGTTCAAGGTATTTGGTGTTGGTTAGGTTGGTTTGGTTCGGTTTAAAGGATTTTCACATGAAATTGGTTTATGTTCTTAGTTCATTTTGGTCCCTATGTTAGATAATGAACCTCGAAATTCATACTAAAGTTCTAGAATGGGGGTTAAGGTCCGTTTTTGGCAATGAAGCCCTTAATTGGTTTTAGTTTTGATTCTCATTTGATATTTTATCACTGTGATTATAGATACGCCTGAGGAGACTCACTACAACGGTTAAGCTTGTTATCTAGAGATTTGGGTTTTTAGTTCTAACTTGTACTCTGAGTGATAATACTTATTTTATGTTTATGTTTTTGACTTTAGTCATTAATTATCTGCAATAATATAGTTTATTAGTTTTGAAAATTAAGCCTTGGGACAGGTATTTGATTTCTTGAAATTTTAGAGTGGGCAACTTGGAACATTTGATTTTGATCTAAATCTATGCCCCTATTATGTGCGTTCTTCAAAAATTGTATGTTGGGAGTTATTCTTGTTTTGGTTAGTAGAGCTTTGACAGACACAATTGTATTCTAGCATTACGTACTTTGTGTATACTCTTGTTCTAGTTTAATATGTGATATGCGATACCTCTAACATGATACACTCTATTGTGAGATGAGACTTTTGATGTTCTAGTACTCTCATTTGTTTTCGATTCTAAAACACTAAATGTTTTTGACAAAATTGTATTTTTGAATTTGTAAGGCACATTATGTGATTTTTTGATTATGTGTATGCTTTCTTCACTATTTTATATTGGCACAATTTAGAATACATGTCCCAACATGATTAAAATTTGTATTATCATTCACTGAGTTTTTACGCTCATCTCTTCCCACCATTTTTTAGATCATGGCAATTGCTTACGTTTAGGTTCGCATCCTTGAGTGAGGGCACAATATTCTACGGAGTTGATTTGATATACAGGCACTATTGTATTTGTCCGTTTGTACTCTAGAATGCTCCATTTATTTTTCAAACATGATCTTCTTGTTGTGTATATTTATGTTGTGAATATTGATTTTAGTTAATCTTATATGTTTGAGGCTTATTAAGATTGGTTAATCAACCCTAGTGCCGGCCATGTGTCTAGTTTTGGGCGTGACAAAGTTGGTATCAAAGCAATATGTTAATCTAAGAATAAATGGAGCAAGGTTCATTACAATATTTTTATTATGATAGTAAGGGCTCTACTTTTATAATAAAAGAACTACTGAAAACCCATTAAGGTATATCTTGTTTTGGTGTCTGATTTATCAATGCCCATCTATTCTAGTACAATTCTGACATCTAAATTTTGTCCTCCTGATGGACGCACTACAAGAAATATTGAATTTTTCGACACAAAATTAACGATGCAAGAGAATGGATCTATTTACTTATGAATTTTCCCTAAGCAAATTTTGTCAAAAAATTACTGACACAATTTATCCACGCAAATTGCATCCAAAATTTTTTTTGATGCATTTAGTGATGCTTCAAACGATTACTGACCCAATTACTGACACAATTCAATGTCAAAAAATATTACTGATGCAAAAAGTGTGTAGAAAAATTTTTCAAAAACTTAAAGTTTAAAAAAACAAATTTACCGACAAAACGAATTGTATTGGTAATGTTTTAAAAAAATAAAAGAAAGAGAAAAGAAATTTTTCGATACAAAATATTGCGTCGATAAGTTTTTTAAAAAATAAAATATATAGAACACTGACACAACTTTGCATCGGTATCAACCGACACAATTTTGTGTCGATAAGCGTATGACCTTACCGACACAAAGTTGCGTCAGTAACTGTGAAGTTAGAAGAGTCTACTTTGCACCGCAATACCAACGCATTTGCGCTAGTAACTGGCTTGGAACTAGAGAATGCATGGTTGTCGAGGTGTAAGGATCGAAGGGATTATTGACACAATCATTGCATTGAAAACTTTTTCAAATTTACCGACGAAATTGTGTGTCGGTAATGTTTAGAGAAAATAAAATAACTAAAAAAGAAATTTACTAACACAGTGCGTTACGTCCAGTAAGATTTTTAAAAAATAAAATATATAAAATACCAATACAAAACTACGTCAATAACTGACTTGAAAATTGAGAATGCATGGTAGCCGAGGTGTGAGGATCGAAGGGATTATCGACACAAGGATTGTGTCGAAAACATTTTTAGATTTACCGATGAAATTGCTACTTCAGTAATGTTTTAAAAAAAATAAAATAAATAAAAAATAAATCTACCAACGCATTATGTTGCATTGGTAAGTTTTTTAAAAAAAAAATATATAAAATACCAATGCAAAACTGTGTCAGTAGTTGCGAACTTCAAAGAGCTGATGCATTACTGACACAATTGCATTGGTAATTGACTTCAAAATGGAGAATGCATGATAGCCGAGGCACGAGAATCAAAGGGATTACCGACGCAATTGCGTCAATAATTCGACATATGCATCGAAAATTTGATTACACAATAGTCGAGGCATGTTAATTAATGGACTTACTGACGCAATTGCATCGGTAATTTTTCCCTATTAATTCTGCTTGGCTTCTTCCTTTCTTGCTTTCATTTCTCTCATTGCCTCTGCTCAGCATTGTCTGTTCACTCGTCACCACCCGCTCCGCCTCTCTTCTTCCACATTCTTCTCCGGTACAAAATTTTTTGTTTGTTTTTTTGCTGTGCTATATCAGTTCTTCATTTTATTTTTGCTATTGCTACGCTATATCTATTCTTTATTGTATTTTTGCTATTGTTATGCTATATCAGTTTTTCATTTTATTTTTTTCATAGTCATTATATCCCCAGTTCTTCACTTCATTTGCTATGTTATATCAATGCCGTCCGTGGCTTTTAAATTTTTTTGTTTTGTTTTTACTATGCTGTATATATATATATTTTTGCTTTGCTATATTAGTTCTTCATTTTATTTTTTTTCTTAGTCAATATATCTCTAGTGGAATTTTGGTCATTTCATGAACCATCCCTTGGTATCCACCTTATTTGTTAAAAAATTTAAATTAGGAGGATTAGGTGTACCTCTTTTTAGCGTTGCATTCGACGGTCCCGCGGATGACCAATATGTAAGAGTCACAATTGTGTTATAAAAATTGTTCGAACATGAATAATATTTCATGTACATTCTTACATGAACAAATACATGTATTCTTATAAAACCAATTTTTGGCATAATTTGTGCCATATTTTATCACATATGAGTCAGAGAGTTATGGCTATATCCTCTTCCTACCAAAACAAACTTTTTTTTTTTTCACATTGGGTCTTTTAGAGAGCCTTCTTAAATGATCCTTCTTTTTGTTTATGTCTCGAGTAGAAACAAATTATTATAATTTGTCCCCACCTATAGATTAATTTACATTTTTTTACAAATCATTCACTGACAAAAAGAAAAATGAAGGTCTAATTAATAAAATAAGTACAATCAAAAATAAAATAGAAAAAATTACAAAAGATCAAAAAAAAAGTGACCTCAGAAATTAATATTAATCCTAATAAGATAAGTTACGAAGTTGAAGATTTGAATGGCCAAAAAAATATTTGGCAAATATTAAAAAGAAGAAATACTCGATTGAATAAATATAAAGTGAAAACACCTCTCGAGTGGTGAATTTTGTCAAATTGTAAATTACAAGAATTAAATTGAACAAATATATATTAAATAATAATTAATAGACCCATTTAGTTAAATTTTATATTGATTTTGATTATTTTACTTAATTTTTCATTCCGTTCGTTATTTTTTTATTTTCTATTGTGAAAAAGTTTAAGATTGATTTTCCACTTTTTGTTTATTGGTGGAGTTTAATGGGATGATGTAATGGCCCTAATAAGTGAATTGGTAGAATTTCATTTATTTGGTGGACTTAGGGGGGGGGGGTAAATGAAGTAATTTAATTTAATTTAATTTGGGGCTTAAATCCAATTTTATCAGGGTGCAAATGAACCAATTAAGGGATTGGAGGGGGTAAAGGGAGAAATTAGAGAATTTGGGCGAAATTCAAAATTTTCGGGGATGAAATTGAACGAAATAGAAGAGGAGGGACTAGAATAGTAAGGCACTTAAGTCCAGGGTCAGAACTAGATAATCCAAATAATTTTTTATTTTTGTTTAAATAAAAATTTCATCAAATTTCTTATTTCCAAAACACGATTAAAAATTTGGATCACCCTTCCGTGATGTACTAACATATAACAGATCTATAAATATTACTAAGATATAGGAGTCAACAGGTACCGCTCTATAAAATGAGAATAAATTTTGACTTTTAAATCAATTTTTTTTTTCAAATTAAGGAGTTCTATCTTTTATAATTAACTTCTTAGAGTATAAGAAAAACCTGGTCTACCCAAAATGGAAGTCAACATTTTCTAATGTACCGAGAAAAAACATAATATAAAATTTTTCTATTTTTCATCATTTCAAAAACCCCTAATTTTAAACATATATTTGCTCAACTAATAAGTATATGACTACAATATTATCTCATACCTAGAGTGAAAACTTAAAGTGTAAAATAATTAAATATCACTTTATGCTTACATAACAATACATGGTATATCATAAAAATAAACAAATAAATCGACAACTATAAAAAAAAAAAAAAAAAAATCCCATCCCAGCCAGTAACCTCTTCTGCACGAACGTTAGCCATATTATTTTACCAAAAAAAATCAAAAAAATAAAAGTTTTGACTTGGATTTAATGATATTCATATTACGATAACCCATTTAATGATTCAATGATTCAATGATATTCTCAGTTTCTCTAATTTTCATTTTCAAAAAATTACAAAAAAATTTATATACCAAATAAAATTTTATATGCAAAATAAGCAATTACATACATTTAAAAAAAATGCATGAATTAGTGCATAACAACAACAACAACAACAACAACAACAACAACAACAATAATAATAAGAAGAAGAAGAAGAAGAAGAAGAAGACAAAGAATAAGAAGCTTTATATGACACCCAAAGGGGAAGTGTGTATGACACCCTTAGGGGAATCCCACATCGACAAAATACAGAAGAGATGCTAGGCTTATAACAAACTAGAGACTACTACTGAATAACTTGGATTTAAGCATTTTGGACCAGTAGCTCAGACTCAACAAATTATTAAGACCAGTAGTTCTCGGGTCATTATAAATGGTATTAGAGTCACTCCGTATGCAACCTTGAATGGTAGTGGGGCAAATCTCAACGAGGACGCTAAGTCCCAAAAGAATGGTGTATGTGACACCCCAAATGGGGGTGTGTGTGTGTGATACCCTAAGCGAATCCCACATTGACAAAACACGGGAGAAATGCTTGGTTTATAAGAGAATAGAGACTACTACTAAATAATTTAGGCTCAAGCATTTTGGGCTAGTGGTTCGGACTCAACAAGTTGATAGGGACAGTAATTCTTGGGTTGCTACATTATACTTTTCATTATTAAATTTTTAATTAAAAATGAGAAGTTGATATATATATATATATTGTAGGAAAAGAAAAAAAAATCCATAAAAGTAAGGCAATTATCTTTTTGTTTTCTTTCTTTTTCAATGATTCATGTGGATAGAAGAAGAAAATGACATAAAGAGTTGTCATTCAAACAAGCTATTAATGTCCATCTCTTAGGAAAATAAAATAAAATTTTTAAATTTAATAGAGTAAAAGGACATTTAGTATTTTATATTTGATTAATTGAAAGAGAAAACACAAGCTGCTGAATTTTTCTAACTTTTACTAAGATTTTGGAAGACCAAAATCCAAAATTGGAACTTAAAGAAAGTAGCAAGTACTTATATTGATTTTGAACTCTTCACATGTGTTGACCTCCTCCATGTTATCTACTTTCACATTAGTAAACCAACTTAGAGTGAGTATTTTTCAGCCAATTGTGCGTTTATTTTATTTTTATTGCTTTTGGTGCGTTATTTCAAATATGAAATTCTTTGTGTTATCTTGATGGTTGGCTACCTTTGTGATCTGGTGAATTATTAGGGTTTAGGTTTCTAAACTTCTAAAGAATTTCATTGAAGCCCTTAATGTCATGCCCCACCTCCGTTGACTCGGTAAGACATGATAGCTGGACAGTAGCTGACGTATCACTATTTTCCTAACATAGCAGCACATCAGCTACTGTAACCCTACTCTAATCCTTTATCATTTAATTAATTTTCTCATCCATCTAGCATACCTTTATAACTGTCTGCAATACTATATTGCTTACCATAAACTGATTTAACTATACTGGCCTAACCTCCACTACATATAATGCAATACTATTGCTCAGACTAATTCTTGCATAGGGAAAAATGGGAAATGAAACATTTGTCCTAGTGAATGGCACATTGCCTAATCTTAATAGAAACAGTCAAATTTTCATCATACTATAACTAAACATACATTTTCATAAAATTTCAACATAATGAACATAATATATAAATTCTGCTTAAGCAATCAAATCTGTATAGTAACATTAAATTATGAGATAAACTAATACAACTGGAAATACAAAAAGTCTAGAAATCTATGAGAAAACTCAGATCAGGAAAATTTTATCTGTGTTAGAAAATCATATTTGCATAATAATCATCAAATCGGGATATTGGTTCATGTAGCTTGAAGAAAGTAAAGAACACTGAAAATCTGAAATTATAAGAATCATGGTATATATCATGTGTGTGGTCTGATCGGTGTGCACAACCGACAATATCATGTGCTCTAAGGGCAATAAAGTCAAGAAAAATCATAAAATCAAGAAACACATGCGGGGTGCTACTGTACTGTGTAAGTTATACCGTGGGCCGCCGTCATCCCCCGGTCAAACCAACACAGTCAACGGTGTTTGAGACCCCCACTAGGTCCAAGTCATATGTCATATCATATACTACTATGTGTGTAGAACTGCCACCTACCCCATATGGCTCCTGGCATTTAACTCTAGTGCTGAAGTACAAAACATCAGGAAATTATAAGTATCATCAAATCCATCATATGACTGAAAATCAGAACATAGCTGATGTATTTCCATTTTTACATATCAACATAGAGCATTTTTGGAAAATAGATTTTATTTATAAAAAACATATTTTGAAAAATAACTATGATTATGAAGATGCCACTCACTTGTGCTAGTACTCTGTCCTATCAAGATCAGTCCTGTTATGTCACTACCCGGCCGATACATCTCTTCTAAAATAAAACTATGCATATGATTAATGGCATGCCTAAATGTGGATGAATAATTGAGTAAATGAGTGCATGGGTTTTCAGGTTGTAGTATCTCCCATATATGTGGTCTGAAAATTCTAAGAACATTAATGTATAACAATTATCAACTTATGTATGCTAGTTTATGTTCACGTTCGAGAAATGAGCTATAGTTATTTATTTATTTATTTATTTATTTTTGAAGAATAATCTTCCTACTACTAAAATCTCGAAACTTCTGACGTATTGTATAGTAAAATGCTAATATTTGAAACTACAAAACTTGGAATGACCCAATTCAAAAAGTATTTTAAACCTAACTTCATGGGATACAAATTTCATGCTTTGGGCTTAATCTGATTCTATCTGCTGGAAGTATGAAACTGCCCGAAAGTTGGGCCAATAGCATAAACACCCTTATTGGACCTCTGTTCGGTTTTTGGGCTATAACTTGAGCTATACGATTCAAATCAATGTCATTCAAGTTGGGTTGTAAAACTATTTAAAGGACTCACAACTTTTTGTTTTGATCTACACCTAATTTTGAATAAAGGGAGGCCAAATCTGGCCCAATAATGAGTCATGGCTATCACTTGTCTTACAGTTGACAGCTTTGGGCATACTTAAGTGAAATCTTACAACTTCAGCTAGAGTGATTAGATTAGATTGATTCCAAAATTTGTGCTTCACTAACTTGAAGGTCTACAATTTTTATGTTTTGACCCCAGCCTAATTCCAATTGGAAAAGGCCCAGAATTTACTGGACAGCAGACCACAATTTTCAGCTTATGACTCATTGTCATCCTAGTTGAGTTTTGGGTGGTGTAACTCAAGCTTGAGCTATAATTTGAGGTCACTTTTAATTTAGCTTTTCAAGTTAACTTGTATGCTTCCTAAGTTACTCATTAGCATTGAAATTGAAGCAAAATCTAGCCTATTACTAGCCCTAAAGGTTCAGCCAAGTGAGGGTTTTTCTGCAGAAAAATACAGCAAGCCACCACATGTTTCAGATTTGTGTTTTAACACCCCTTTCTTGTTTTTCTTTCAATTTTCTCCCTCTTTTCTCACACCCACGAAATTCCACCCTTCCTTTACCCTAATTTCAGCCTCATAACCAATATAGAAGGCTCATATAAATTCACAGAAACAAGGATTTCTCAAACCAATTCAAGCTTTTTCAACACATTTCATCCAAGACTAGCATGATCATAGGTTTTTTCTCTCTCTAGAGTGTTCATTTCATATAAATTTCAGCAACTTAACCCCTTTAAAAAATCTTGTTTTCTTCAAGAAAATGAAGGAATATAGATATAGTATGAAAACCTACAACAAAAATCACATAAAACAGTTTTCCTAAAATTTTTTGCAAATTTTCTTACCTTGTTTTTCTTGATTTTCTTATCCCTTTCTTCTTCTCTTCTCCCTTGGCATTTTCTCTCTCTATCTTGCATGAAGATGGTGTAGAAAACTCTGGACAAACCAGCTTAAATCTCCTTGTTAATCAATGGTAACGTATACACACTTCTCTTATATTTGTTTTTTCTCCATTTGCTACAACCTAATTGGCTAGACAAAATTGTGGACTTTTCTTCCCTTCTTTTCTTCTTTCCTCCTGATTCTTTAATAGTTCTCTCCTTATTTGCACGAAATTGGTATAAAATTCTGGAATAAAAACTGCCTAAATATCCCCTCTTTCAGTGGACAATAGCTCATGGGGAGAAAAGACCATTTTGCCCCTCATCTTTTTCATAAATTCCAACTACATCCCTTTTGAACAAAACTCTCTTTTTAACCCTAGAAAACCGCTTCAATGCCCTTCTAATCCCCCAAACTTTAAAACCCAAGCTAGATTAAGCTATCTACCATTTTTCATAAATTTATTCATTTAAATTTTAAATTTTTATTTTTGTAGTTAAATGAACTAATTTAGGGTTTTCCATTTCTACACAAGGGTTTTTCCTTTAATTTCTTTTTCTTACATTAAAGTCTCATATTCCAATATTATATAGGATCATTCTAAGCCTTCCTAAGGTTAGGGGCAAGCAAATATAAATTATTTCTCTTAAATTTAAATTTCTCCAAATATACATGCACTACACTTAATGCATGCTATGCATGAGAATGTAATAAATAATGCAATGCATATTTAAGTGTGTATGGTGTGCATTTCAAACATTCCAAACTTGGTTTGGAATATTACACTTAATCTTGTGAAAATTACATTCAAGTCCTTAATCTTGTCAAAAAAGTACGGTAAGGCTAATATTAGTATATATTTAATGTTAAACATTTAAAAATAATACACATAACTAATAAAATAATATAAGTATTAAATTAATTTCATTCAAGCCCTCAATCTTGTCTAAATTACACTTCAAGTCCTCACTCCAATACATTATTTCCACTTTAATCCTTAAATGTTTTTCAAAATTTCATTGATGCCGTTAATCTTGTCAAAATTTGATTTTAGGTCCATAATCTTGTGAAAATTACATTTAAAACCCTTAATCTTGTCAAAAAAGTAAAATAAGGCTAATATTAGTATATATGCGTCGAAAAAATTTAAAAATAATACACATACCTAATAAAATATTATAACTATTAATTTAATTTCCTTCAAGCCTTTAATTTAAGCCCTCAATCTTGTCCAAATTACACTTTAAGTCCTCAATCCAATTCATCATTTCCACTTTAGTCCTTAAATGATTTTCAAAATTTTATTCAAGCCCTTAATCTTGTCAAAATTACATTCAAGCCTTTAATCTTGTCACAAAAGTAAAATAAGGCTGATATTAGTATGGATTTAATGTTAAAAATTTTATAAAGAATACACATAACTAATAAAATATTATAATTATTAATTTAATTTAATTCAAGCCCTTAATCTTGTCCAAATTACACTTCAAGTCCTTACTCTAATCCATTATTTCCATTTTAATCGTCAAATGTTCTTCAAAATTTCATTCAAGCTCTTAATCTTGTCAAAATTATGGCATTGTGTGTGTATTTTAGAAGTAACTTTGTAATTTATTTTTGATGAAAATAAAATTTTGAACGTTGTAACAAATAAAAGACATTTTTTTATTGTTAATAGATATGAAAATTCCAGAACACATCAGGGGATGTATAATAGGCTCCATGTAGGTAGAAGGATATTAAAACCAGAATTTATGAATGGTGTTAATGAGTTTCTCGCATATATTTGTCAACAACTGGAATTTCTAAGAGAGAGGTTGCTTAGGTGTCCCTATTGTAGTTATAAATATTTGAAATATTTAGAACCTAATACAGTCAAGATTCATCTCTATCAAAAGGGATTTATGGAAGGGTACTGGTATTAGACTTATCATGGAGAGGAGCTCATTATTGGAGTAAGTAGGGTCTATGATGTTAGTGGTCCTTCAGGTAATCAACTTGAGAATCTCAATAGATACCAAGAGATGATATATGATTCTAGTAGACCTGAGTATTATGATCATTTTGAGCATAATATGGAGGGCTCTCCTAATGCTGATGCACAAAAATTTTGTGACTTACTGAATGCAGCAAATAGACCATTATGGCAAGCGTTCTCGTCATTCTGAATTATCTATTACAAATAGAATAATGAGAATCAAGTTCGATTGGAATGTTGCGCAATAGTGTGTTGATTCAATGATTGAGTTTATGTGTGAGACAAATCCTAAGGAGGATATTCCCATATCTCGTACCTATTATGAGGCTAGAAAATTGGTGTCAAAGTTAGGGTTGCAAGTTATGAAAATTGATTCTTATAAGAATGGTTGTATGTTGTATTACAAAAATGACATTAATGAGCTTTATGTAAATTTTATCAGAAACTAAAGTATCGACCACGTAGAGTAGAAAGGAGAAATTATAAAAACGTGGCAGTAAAGTCGATGCATTATTTGCCACTAATTCCAGGATTACAAAAACTGTGTGCATTAATGAGTTCTACACCTCAGATAAGGTGGCCCTATGAAAATAGGCAATCCTAGGGTGTTTTGAGCCATCCATCGAATAGGAAAGTATAGAAGCACTTTGATAGAGAATATCTTGACTTTGTAATGGAGCCTCAGAATATGAGACTTGGATTATGTTCTGATAGTTTTACTCCATTTAGTCAGTCATCCGGATCATATTCTTATTAGCTTGTAATAGTCACTCCTTATAACCTTCCACTAGAAATGTTTATAACAAAAACTTACATATTTTAATTACACCTAGTCCAAAAAATGTCAAGAGCTTAATTGATGTTTATTTGCAACTTTTGGCTGATGAATTGAACTTCTTGTGACATGTAAGTATTTTGACATATGATATTTGTACAAAACAAAATTTTATGTTGCGTGCAACTATAATTTGGAAAATCAATGACTTTTCTACAGATGAAATGCTGTCCAGGTGGACGACTGCTAGTAAATTAGCTTGCCTTTATTGTATGAAGAAAATAAAAGATTTTAAGTTAAAGCGCGATGGTAAGAATTTATTATTTGACTGTCATCGTCAATTTTTGCCTTATAATCATGTATTTAAGAAGAATATATAAGATTTTATAAAAAATAGGGTTTGAGACTGATGAGCCGCCACCTAAACTATCTATTGAATAATTGTGAGATAGAGTTTGCTCTTTCTCCAAAGTAACTGACCACGATTGATCTAAGTTACTAGGATATGAAATATATCATAATTGGACTAAACAGAGTATATTTTGAGAGCTTCCGTATTGAAAATTTCTTTTAATTAGGCATAATCTTGATGTGATGCATATTGAAAAAAATATTTTTGATAATATCTTTTATACTATAATAGATATCAGATTGAAAACAAAAAGATAATTTAAAAGCAAGGATGGACTTGGGAGAGATTTGTAGGCGGCGGGACATGGAACTTGTCACGTTACTAATGAAAAAATTATAAAATCGAAAGCAAAGTATAGTTTAACTATTGATGAAAAAAGAGTGGTGTGTAATTGGGTTAGAGAATTGAAAATGCCAGATGGATTTGTTTCTAATTTGGCAAGGTGTTTTGATCCACAAACAAGTAATGTACATGGGATTAAAAGTCATGATTGTCATGTATTTATGAAGTACTTTCTTCTAATTGCCTTCAATTGCTTACCTGATGCTGTGAGGAAGTCTCTTATAGAATTAAGTCAATTTTTTAAGGATTTATACTCTACTACACTTAGAGAAAAGGATTTATTGTAACTAGAGAAAAATATTCTAATAATATTGTATAAATTTGAAAGAATTTTTTCACCAGCATTATTTGATTGAATAGAGCATCTAATTGTACACCTTCCATAAGAGGTTAGAGTTGGGGGACCTATTTAATACTGATAGATGTATCCATTTAAAATGTAATGTATTAAATACACAATACCAATTTGATTTGGTATATTCATGACATAATTGTGCAGAATAATGTCATTAATGTTTTGTTTTATATATGTCCAAGGGCATGGGAGAGTTTAAAAGATAATGTAAAGAATAAAGCAAGAGTTGAGGGCTCCATATGTGTGTGTACCTGGCTTTTGAAATATCCCATTTCACTTCATATTATTTTGAGGCCGATGTATTGTTCTCCAGAACGAGACTATCTCGAAATGATGATGGCGGTGTGTGCAGTGGTCACTCAACTCTCTCAATTTTTAATAAGCCTAGTCTTAGTTCTGAAGCTTGTGCACAGAGATATCTGTTAGAACAAGAGATGCATTCTACAAATTTGGACATTCTTCTAAATTGTAGTGAAGTACAGCCATTCATTGAGTAAGTTTTTATCAATATTATCCAAACTACTTTTATTATAGTTTGGTAAGTGATGTATTGTTATTTTTGTTTGATTTGTAGTTTTTTTTTTTTACATTTTAATGGCGTAAGTCAAGAAGAGGCTAGAACTCGGATTCAAAATGAATTTCTCTCCTGGTTTAAGACTTACGTAAGTATATCATTTATTTATCATATAATGATATTATTTTATATAGTTAATTTTTTCAATATATTACAAATAGTTTTAAGGTTTACATAATCATATCATTTACGTGTCATATAATGTTATTATTTTATATAATTAACTTTTTCAATATATTACAAATAGGTACATGATCCTACCAACGGTGTCATAAATTCGCACTTACGTGATTTAGCATTGGGACCAGATCTAAGTGTGAGATCGTACTACAAGTACTTTGTGAATGGTTATGAGTTTCACACAAATGAATACTCTCTAGGAAGGAAAATTATTAATAGTGGTGTATGTGTAAAAAGTGTTAGCGGCGTAGAGAAATTGAATATATGATGTCATTCGAAAAGTTTATAAAATTAGAATATCCACGCGAACTTATAAAAATGGTTGTTTTGTTTTTGTGTAAATGTTTTGATCCACGAAGATTTTGTGGTACAAGAGTTCATTCCCTCTATAACATTGTTGAGGTTAATTATAGTAGAGAATATTATTAGTCTCAAGATTTCATATTTATTTTGATAATAACAAAATACATTAAAGTTATTATTATATATATTTATATAATAGATAATATGTACAAATTACATTGTTAAGTTTATTATTTAGAGATACATACACTACATGCACTACAAAGTGAGATTGTCAAATTAGACATGTATGTACTAAATTGATTATTTCATATTATATAAAACTTCAAAAATAGCAAGATTAATTTATATTAAACTATACTCAAATATCTTTATTTTGATGTGTAATTTTGTCTCATATACTCTTCTATATCAAAACAGTTTTTTTATTCAATTTTATATATTGTCTTCTAAAAAAGTCAATATTGAAATTTGCACAATATTAGTTTTAAATAGTAAAATATAATTTATGATATAAATAAAAATTTTGCATTGATTTTATTTATAAAGTAGACGTGCTGAATTTTAAATGATTATATTATATACATGTTTTACACTTCTAGATTGATAGATATAAGTTTTCAAGATAGGCATTCTGCTGAATCACATTGTCAGCAGATAAAATGAGTATACCATAATATTTTTATCATATCACAAAATATAAAAGTCAAATTTGTACAAATCTAATTTTGAATGAAAGTAGGCATTATAAGCTTTTTAAAAATATATATTAATTATTTTTGACGACAAATTCAAATTTCTAGGACAATTTTGAACTTGGCCAACAACTTTTGTCAAAAACAATTTTACAGTCTGGCATGTCATTGAAAGTTTAATCATTTCTCTCAAATGGTGCATGATAGTTCAATGATTCTTTTTGTGTTTGAAAATAGACTTATTGAAGAGTGCTCAAAAAGATTTTAAGATTTTTAGAACGTTCAAAACCATTTTATTTGAATTTTTGAAACGAGCATATGTGCAGTTGCTGTTGACAAATGTTTTTGTCTTCCACAAATGCCAACGTCTCTTTGGTATTTTTGCCTATAAAAAGGAGCATAAATTGAAGGGAGAAGGACACAAGAACAAGCCTTTAAAGCTTTCTCAATATCTCTCTAAAATTCTTTATGCTACATTGTTTATTACTAGATCAAATAGTACATAGAGCAAATTATTTTATTCTTGAAAGTACCTCTTTGAAGTGCAATTATTTTTTGTACATGAGTGGTAACTAATCCTATTTAAGAGGAATTGCTACATTTCTACTTCATCTCCATTACCATTTGTACTGGTGTTTAAAACTCACCGAATCAAAGATTTTGTAATGGGGATTTCTTACCTCTACCAAGTGTAAGGGATTTTATTTGTAATCGGAATTTCTGCATCTATCAAATGTAAGGGACTTAGTGGAACCTCAGCTGGTTGGAGCTCGAGAGAGTAGACATAAACTTGGGTAGCAAGTTGAACACTATAAAAGAGTTTGTATCTCCTATCCCTACTCTTTTTACTTTATTTACAATTATTTATATTTACTTTAGGTGAATCACATTATTTCAATATTTTAAATTTTTTTTAGCTTCCGCAAAAAATACTCAATTCACCTCCCCTTTTGGGTTGCCTTTGGAGACAACAATTGGTATCAGAGCTAGATTCTAAATATTGACCTTAACAAGTCTTTAGAGTAAGATCATACATTATGGCAACCATTGGTGCATATAGAGTTATAGAAGGTTAATCAATTACTAGACCACATTTCTTTAATAGTAGTAACTAGGTTATTAGAAAATTAGGATGACTATTTATCTTCTACAAATGGATATGATATTTGAAATACTATTGAAGAAGGATACAACACTCCTATGGTAGTTAAAGATAATACAGTCATTGTTAAAGATAAAAGGATTGGGATGAAAATGATAAGAAAAATTTTACAACTAATGCAAAATCTAAGAATACATTGTTTTATGCCCTAGATATAAATGATTTTAATAAAGTTTCTACTTGTAAAACTGCTCAAAGTATTTGGAGAACACTTGAAATAATACGTGAAGATACGAGTAGAGTTAAGGACACAAAACTCAATATGCTCAAGCATGAATATAAAACTCTTTATGATGAAAGCAAATGAATCTATAAAATATATGTATACTCGATTTATGGATATTGTTAAGGCATGATTTCTCTGGTGAAAATTTTAATGATGAAAATTCTTGTCAAGAAAATTCTTAGGATACTTCCAAGAGTTGGACTTCAAAGTTGACCGTCATACAAGAGGTAAAAGATCACTCCAAAATTTCAATGAAGAGCTTCTAGAGTCACTAATGTCCTATGAAATGACTCAAAAAAAATGAAAAGGAGGAAGAGCCAAAAAGAGAAAAAAGTATTGTTCTAAAGTCTACAATGAAAGAAAACTTTAATGATAGTGAAGTAGAAAGTGATGATGAAATTACATATCTTACAAAAAGAGTCATTAAGTTACTCATAAAGAAGAAATTTAAAAGAAGACAAAGGAGAGGTGATCAAAAAGAAAGCTTCTTTAAGAAAGATGTTGTATGCTAGGAATGCAAGAAACCTGAGTACATAAAAATAGATTGTCCACTTCTAAAGAAAAAGAACAAGGAAAAAGAATTCATGAAAGCCACCACTTGGGATCTAAGTGATGAAAGTAACTCGGTGAAAGAATCAAGTGGAAGTGACATTATTAACTTATGTCTCATGGATACTAGAGAAAGTGATAATGAGCTAAACTCATCTTATTCTACTTCTAGCACTACTAATTTTATCTTAGATGAGCTAATTATATACATGTCATGAATTACAAAATGATTAACAAATTTTGAAAAGAATATAAAGACTTGAAAAAGAAGTTTTTAAATATTTCTGATGAAAATGTTAGTTTGAAAAATAAAAATAATAGTTTGAAAACTCAACTTGCGTCTATATCTAAAAATGAAACAAATGATATATTGAGAAAAAGAGTTGAAGAGCTTACAAATGTTTTATCTCAATTTACTCAAGGAAAAAAAAATTTAGATAAATTACTTACTACTCAAAGATATGGTTTTAATAAAACCAGATTAGGTTACAAGGCTTGTCAAGGCCGAAAGTTTTACAAAAATTATTTTGTAAAAAGTTCTCATCAAGGTAATCAATTTATTACATGCTATTATTGCGGTGGAAAGATATATTATGCATGTGATTGTTCATTTAAAAGAAATTTATTAGTTGGACTTAAAAATATTTTTAATTTCAAATGATTATAAATGAAAATGAAAATATAATATTACATCTATTTGAGTTCTTAAGGGAATATATAATAACATTGTTGGATCCAAGAAAGTTTGAATATCAAAAATCAAAATTTAATTTATTTTTGTGGGAAATTTGCATGAAAAGCACTACAAGGAAATATAAATGGTTTTTGGATAGTGGATTCTCAAGACATATAGCGAGGAATTACACAAAATTTAATTATATTTTGAAATAGATGAAGGGTATGTGACTTTTGGAGACAATACAAAATGCAAGATTATTGGCATTAGAGAAATCGGTAACCCTAACTCCCTTATGATTGACACTGTTTTATTTGTTGATGATTTAAAACATAATTTGCTTAGCATTGTCAATTGTGTGATGAAGGTTATAAAATTATTTTTTAAGACAATGCATGCAAGATTTTAATAAGAATAATATTTTTAGTATTTGTTACTTTGAAAGATGAAAATGTCTATACTATTGACCTTGATGATTTGATTGAATAAAATGTAAAATATTTTAATGCATTATATGATGATTTTTTGCTATGACATAAAAGGTTAGTTATTGTAGTATGGATATAATTTCTAAACTTTCAAAAAAATAACTATTTATTGATCTACCTAAACTCAAATTTGATAAAGAAAAATTTGTACTCCTTGTCAATTGGAAAAATAAAGAAAAACTTCTTTTAAATCTATAGATGTAGTTTCTATGTCTAGACCTTTATAACTCTTACATTTAGATTTATTTGAACCTTCTCAAGTTGTAGCCTTGGTAGAAAACTCTATACTTTTGTAATTGTTGATGACTTTTCAAGATTTACTTGGGTATTATTTTTGACACATAAGAATGAAGCATGTTCTCAATTTTTTAAAATTTTGTAAAAAAGTTCAAAATGAAAAAAGGTTATATGATTTCAAAAATTAGGAGTGATCATGGCGAGGAATTTGAAAATCATGAATTTAAAAATCTTTGCAATACTTATGGGTATGAACATAATTTTTCTACACCTAGAAACCAATAACAAAATGGAAGTTGTTGAAAGGAAAAATAAAACATTACAACAAATGGCTACAAACTATGCTTAATGAATACAAACTACCTCAATATCTTTGGCCGAAGCAATTAATACGGCTTGTTATATTTTAAATCGAGTTCTTATTTGACTAATTCTTAAAAAGACTCCTTTTGAACTTTGGTTTGATAGAAAACTTAAGATTGGTTATTTTAAAGTGTTTGGGTGTAAATGTTTTATCTTAAACACTAAAGATAATCTTGGTAAATTTGATGCAAAATCAGATGAAGGCATATTTTTGGGTTATTCCACTACAAGTAAGACTTATATTGTTTTTAAGAAAAGATCTAATGTAGTTGAAGAAACTATGCATATTACATTTGATAAAATTGATCTATTTTTGCACAAAGTCATATATGATGATGTAATAGAATGATTTAGTTAAATTTAAAATATTAATGATAAGGAAAAAGAAATTGAAAATCTCCCTAGTATAGAAAATTTTGATGAAACTCCACATAATGATTTGCTGAAAGCTTGGAAGTATAAATTCTAGTCATCCTATAGAACAAATGATTGGTGATCCTAATGATTGTAGAAAGACTAGAATCAATTAAAAACTATTTGTGAACACTTGCCTTTTATTTCTCAAATTTAGCCCAAAACTATTCATGATGCTATTAATGATGAAAATTGGGTTTTAATTATGCAAGAAGAATTAAATCAATTTGAAAGAAATAAAGTTTTGGAATTAGTACCTCTAAACCTAGTGATCACACGGTTATTAAAACCAAATGGGTCTTTAGAAATAAACTTGATAAATCTGGCAATATAATTAGAAATAAGGCAAGACTGTAGCTCAGTTTCAATCAAGAAGAAAGAATAGATTATATAGAGAGACTTTTGCTCCTGTAGCTAGACTTGAAGCTATTAGAATATTACTTGCATTTGCATCTCATATGAATTTCAAATTATTTCAAATAGATGTCAAAAGTGCCTCTGTAAATGGTTTTATTGTTGAAGAGGTTTATGTTGAACAACCACTGGGCTTTGAAAATGAGAAAATATGTAGATCATGTTTACAAACTTTCAAAAGTTTTATATGGTTTGAAACAAACCCTTAGATCATAGTCTGAAAGACCTTCAAAATTTTTATTAGAAAA
>CAJVSB020000084.1:0-89586 GCA_911865555.2 Thlaspi arvense
AAATATCCACGATAAAATTTGTTGTTTCACACCTCGTCTATCTACTCCACAATGACAGGTGACTCGCTTTTCGCTCATCATTATTGATAAGGACCGGGATTTTCTTCTAAACTGGGTTCATCTTGCTCACGAGGGAACGGAAATTGTCTTTTCCAGCATGGAGTGAAGTGAAAGGAAGTCATACTTAACAGTATACTGCTTACTATATATTTTTTACAGTCAAGAGGAATTTGACTTTTAAGAGAGAAGGTTGGGGAGAAGAAAAGTTAAATTCCAGTTGGAAGTGATGAATGGCAAAATAAAGAGCAATTTAATGATGCAAATCCTGTTTGTACAACAAAGTAGAACAGACTGAACTGCTTATATTTGAAGCAAAACAAAATGAGAGAACATTCCCTCGGACTTGGCAAAAGATGAAGAAATAATAGCTCCAAAAATCGAGAGAAAAGTGCAAAGTGGGGATTATTAAGTGCAGGCAAGTGAACTCTTAAAAACACAGGACAGAGTTTTTCAGTGAGGAATAGACAGCTTCTTCCTAAGCTCCACAAACTGGAATTTAATATTTTCCTCTTGTCTCCAAGAAGCTGTTAAATTCTACTTATTTATATATTTTCATACATAATAATACACAAATAATGTGCTGCCACAGATGATGCAGGCTTCATCCCTGCTGAAGACGACCAAGCAGTGCCAGGTAGTTTTCGACAAATAAATTACCTTCCGGTAAGGGGTTCTTAATAAGCAATTTTTAAAACTTACGCAGGTAGATCTCACTAAACTTCAGGGAAGGAATGATATTGCCACAACCCTAGGATTGGGCGATCCAGTTTTCTAAGCGTTCAGTCTGGACCTAAACGGTGGACTTGTCTATTTTGCCTTTATTTGATGTTGGTCTTAACTTATTTTAAGTACAAAATTTTAAAATCCATTGAACTAGTTGTTAGATTTATTTTCAAATAAATAAAATGAAAACATTTTTAAAATAAAATTAATGTGGTCCACATTTTTCTCAACCCCTATGACCAAGTTAAATGGGGTTTTCTATCTTTTAAAAGCATTATTCATGTTTGAGATAGTGCGCAGTTAGATTGGAGATAGTGGGATAATATTTTTTGAGATAGTGAGGGATTTTCTCTGATAGAGTGAAAATTTTTATAAATTGACGTTTCTGGAATCCCTGGTCAAAAAGGTAAAAAATAGATACTCATTCCATTAACGGTTTGATTGTGTGGACTGGAAGGCTTTGCATCATACAACTGTGATTCTACTACAAAATATCAATGGCTGGAGTTATTCTAGTTGTTTTTAAATTCTATTATTGATTTAATAACGTTACTTTCATTTGGTATTAGAGCCACGGTTTATATGCCTCTGCCTTGATATATTATGCATGACTTATGTGTATATATATTTTGATGTTACGCATATATATATATATATATGCTATTAGTATACCTCTTCCATTCTTTCCAGTTATACACATATACATGTTGTGAGAAATATTTCTATTATTATTTATGTTGTTTAAGCATGTGTGAATAATCTGTTTTGGACTTTTATGGAATCTGTATACAATCACATGCATATATTGGAAGAATCCATGTTCTGTTTTTAAGTATACTCTGTTTTTGAGTCATGGAGCAAATCAGTACGTATAATTTATATACACAATGTTTTTTTCCAACTTTTGGCTAAGATGTTTGACCCTAATAAAAAAAAAAAAAAAAAAAAAAACTAGAGGAGGGGCTCACGATTGGACTTACATTCTTGTATGTATATATATATCGATTATCTGCTCGAATCTCAAGTTTTCAGAATTATGTTCCTGGGTCCATTGCCTCTGTCATCTTCGGTTCTGGTTGTAAAGGTCGGATAAGGGAAAGCTCATTTTCGAGTTTCTAATTGTTGAAGGTCAGACAAGGAAAGCTTGCTTGACAATGTTAAAAAAAATGCAATATAAATAAATTATTTTCAGGATTTATAATTATTTTTATTAATAGTAAGTTTCATGTAATTAGAAACCAATAAAGATGTTTTCATGAGCTTTTGTTACCAGCCATGGCGGTTTTTCTAGCCAAAAAAGATGACGGAGAGAGTTGGAAGATGTGGGTGGAGAGGAAAAGAGGGGCGCATGCGTTTCATGTGCCCGTAATGCTACAAATGCAGAAAAGGGCTGCATAGGACCTACTTGAGGCGTGGATTTAGTGGCGCATATGTTATAGGTGCCAGATTAAAAAAAAAAAAAGGGACAGGCGTGCATAGTTGTGCGCACCTAACCCGCACGCCCGACCCGCGCAGGATGACCTGCATGCCTGCCCAGCAAATTAAAAAAAGAAAGGAAAATCCAGCTCGTAGACCAACCCGCTGAAACCCGATCCAGCCCTATGCATGCGGGCCAATCTGTGCGGCCGACCTGCGCGCATTGTACCATGCGCGAGTTTGACCCGCACATGGACCGGTTTGCCCGAGTCAGTTTAAAAAAAAAAAAGAAAAAGAAGGGGGTTAATAAATAGTAAATAATTTTTTTAATTCATATAATTGATATATTTGTGAATGTTAGAGAATGTTTGAAATTAGTTAATAATCTCTAATTTAAGGATTTATTGCATTTTTCCTTTTGAGATATATATTTAGGAAAATTGCTTAACTTGAAACTATATTTGCTTGTACGTTAAGGAGTAGCCACAGCAGCATCCTTAAAAAGGTAACGTACTTAAGGAACATTAATTTATGAAAATTGTAATTATTTATGATTAATAAAATAAATTTACCCACATGAATTTATTATATTTTTCATAATTAATTAGAATGAAATATTAAATTATTTGTTTCTTAGGTTACCCACAGGCACTAAGAGATGAGTAATTTATTAGTTTCATTATAAAGTATTATATGAATCTATTTTGTGTTAAAATCTTAACCCACAGGTAGATTTTAATGACATATTGATCTATGTATATGTTTAACATTAGTGATTATTTGTTTGCCTCGAAACTAGTGATGTGAGCATGTTTATTTATATTGTAGTTCATACTATTTCTGATGAAAAGATTGATGTTCCCCTTTTGACTGGTGACAATTATAAGACTTGGAAGGAATTAATTCTTTTACATTTGGGGTGCATGGACATCAATTATGCCATTCATAAGGATGAACTAGTTGTGCCTACTAGTGCTAGTACTCCAGAAGAGATTACGATATACAAGCGTTGGGAAAGATCTAATCGTCTTTCCATGATATTCATCAAGACACGCATCTCCACTAGCATACATGGTTCAATCCCGGATTGCAACAATGTCAGGGATTTCATGAAGATGAGCAGTTTGAAACTGCTGATAAGGCATTGGCAAGCACTCTTTTGGCAAAATTGTCATCCATGAAGCTAACTCAAGTCAAAGGTGTGAGAAATTACATAATGGAAATGAGAGACATAGCTGCTCAGCTTAAATCTCTTGAAATTGACATTTCTGATTCTTTCCTCATGCATCTAATCTTGAACTCACTTCCACCTCAATATGGTCCTTTCAAAATATCTTATAACACACATAAGGAAAAGTGGTCTATTAATGAACTTTTGACCATGTATGTTCAAGAAGAGGGGAGGTTGGTTCAAGAGTTTGGCGAAAGTGTACTTACAGTGACTCACACTCAAAGTCAAGGAAAGAAAAGGATCAAGGAGAAGAAAAGAAAGGCCATACCCCCTATTGCCAAGATCAAGAAGGAGTCTAGGTATTTCTTCTATAAGAAGAAAGGACACATGAAGAGAGACTGCATCAAGTACAAAGTTCGGTTAGAGAAGAAAGGTATTTCATTCTCCTTTGTATGTTATGAATCCAACATGATTGATATATGTCATAACATTTGGTGGATTGACTCCGGTTCTACAATCCATGTTTATAATACCATGCAGGGCTTCATAAGTCAAAGGAAGCCGAAGGAAAGTGAGCAGTACATCTACTCTAGCAACTGGATGCACTCACATGTGGAATCAATTGGCACTAGCAGACTTGTTTTAAATTTTGGATTTGTTTTAGATTTGCAAAACACTTTTTATATTTTTGTTTTTTCTAGAAATTTAATTTCTATTTCAAAACTAGTTTGTTTGGGTTTTGTAATAAATTTCAATGCGTCCAGTTTTGATTTGTTATTAAAGTCTACTGTGGTTGGAAATGGTGTGTTGAATGATGGTTTGTTTAAATTCAATTTGGCTAACACAATTTCCCACAACCTAATGGCTGTGCATGATTCTATTGGTATTAAGCGTTGTGATATAAATGTAAAATCCTCCATATTGTGGCATAGGAGATTAGGACATATCTCCTTTGAAAAAATTAAAAGGTTAGTAAATGATGGAGTACTTGAGACTCTTGACTTTACTAACTTTGACACTTGTATAGACTGCATTAAAGGAAAACAGACTAACAAGTCAAAGAAAAATGCCAAGAGGAGTTCAGAAATATTGAAAATCATACATACAGACATTTGTTGTTCTGAAATTGACTCATATGGGCAAAGATACTTCATCTCTTTTATAGATAATCACTCAAGATTTATGTATCTCAAGTTACTTCATAACAAATATGAAGCTTTAGATGCTTTTAAAGTTTTTAAGGCAAAAGTAGAGAAACAATGTGGAAAACAAATAAAAATTGTGAGATCAGATAGAGGTGGAGAATTTTATGGGCGATAAACAGAAGGTGGACAATCACTTGGGTCATTTGCAAAGTTTCTTTAAGAGTATGGTATTGTGGCCCAATACACCATGCCTGGCTCGCCAGATCAAAATGGTGTAGCTGAAAGAAGAAACCGAACCTTAATGGACATGGTAAGGAGTATGCTTTGCAACTCTGAACTTCCTCATTCGTTATGGAGCGAAGCCCTTAAGACTGCAGTGTATATACTAAATCGAGTTTCAACTAAAGTAGTTTCCAGAACTCCTTTTGAGTTATGGAAAGATTAAAAACCAAGTTTAAGACATATGCGTGTCTAGGGTTGCCCAGCTAAAGTAAGAATTTATAATCCACAAGAGAGAAAGTTGGACCCAAGGACTATTAGTGCGTACTTTATTGGTTATGCTGAAAAGTCTAAGTTTTTAGGTTCCATTGTCCACATCATAGCATTAGATTTGTAGAATCAAGAAATGCAAACTTTCTTGAAAATGACATTGCAAGAATTAAATCTTAAGAAGGATCGAAGTATTGAACCAACTCCTACATCAAGTTATAAAGTGGTAACTTTTGGTGATTCTCACCAAAATCCAGAAGGATTACCACTAACTGGGATTCCATGTCAAACTGGTGCTACTTTAGTTGATCCGATTGAACAACATCCAACACAAACAATTGAGCAACCTATTGAAAATCAACTTTCTCAAGAAGTTGAAGAAACGGCATTGAGAAGATCAACTAGAATGTAGAAATCAGCAATACTTAGTGATTATCATGTGTATCTATAAGAGTCTGAATGTGACATAGGAATTGAGAATGATCCAGAAACGTTTTCACAAGTTGTTAATAGTAGCAATTCTGAATTATGGCATAATGCTATGAAGGAAGAATTGGATTCTATGGCTGATAATGGAGTTTGGGATCTTGTAGAGTTACCTGATGGAGTAAAGCCTGTTGGCTGTAAATGGGTCTTTAAAACTAAGAAAGACTCTTTAAGTAACATTGAGCGATCCAAGGCCCGATTAGTTGCCAATGGATTCACTCAAAAAGAAGGAGTTTATTACAGAGAGACCTTTTCTCTTATATCTAAGAAAGACTCTTTTCGAATCATAATGGCATTGGTTGCTCATTTTAACCTAGAATTGCATCAGATGCATGTGAAGACAACTTTTCTTAATGGGAATCTAGAGGAAGATGTTTACATGACACAACTAAAAGGCTTTTCCTCTAGTGATGGTGCTCATTTAGTCTGTGGATTAAAAAAATCCATACATAGGCTAAAATAGGCCTCCCGACAATGGTATTTAAAATTCTATACTGTAATCTCTTCTTTCGATTTTGTTGAGAACATTATGGATCAATGCATATACCACAAGGTTAGTGGGAGCAAAATAATTTTTCTAGTTCTGTGTGTGGATGATATTCTTCTTACCACTAATGACTTGGGATTGCTACAAGAAGTAAAACAATTTCTCTTCAAGAATTTTGATATGGAAGATATGGGTGAAGCTTCTTATGTCATTGGCATTAAGATTCATAAAAATAGACATTAAGGTGTCCTCGGTTTGTCTCAGGAAGCCTATATCAACAAAGTTCTTGAAAGATTTCAGATGAAAGATTATTCGCCAAGTGTAGCTCCTATAGTGAAGGTTGATAGGTTTAACTTGAACCAATGCCCTAAGAATGAACTTGAGAGGGAGGAAATGAAGAACATTCCATATGCTTCTGCTATTGGAAGCCTCATTTATGCTCAGATTTGTACAAGACTTGACATAGCATATGCAGTTGGAATGCTTGGAAGATATCAAAGTAATCCAAGGTTGGATCATTGGAGAGTTAACAAAGAAAGTAATGAGGTATCTTCAAGGGACCAAGAACTACATGCTCATTTATAGAAGATTCGACATTTTGAAGTTTTTGGGTATTCGAACTCAGATTTTGCTGGTTGTATTAACTCTCATAAGTTGACATCGGGATATATTTTCATGTTGGCTAACGGGGCTATATCTTGGAGAAGTGCAAAACAAACATTAATTGCTACTTCTATATGGAAGCTGAGTTTGTTTCGTGTTTTGAGGCTACATTATAGGGTATCTAGATAAGGAGTTACATTGCAAGACTGAGGATGGTCGATTCTACTTATAGACAATTAAAGATATATTATGACAATTCAGCTGCTATTTTTCTGGCTAAAAATAACAATAGTGGAAGTCGAAGTAAGCATATCGACATTAAGTATTTAGCCATGAGGGAACGTGTTAAAGCAAATGAGATTATCATTGAACACATTAGGACTGAGTTGATGATTGCAGATCCTTTGACAAAAGGCATGCCACCAAGATTGTTTAAGGATCATGTAATGTGTATGGGACTTGCTTCAGTTATGTAAAAGTTCTTCTAGTTGTAATGAAACTCCGATTTATTTTTTCTTCTCATTTTGATGTATCCATTCTGGTTTTGAGAATGACATTCGTTTTGTCTTGAACTCAGAATAAGTATTGATCTTATTCATCCGGTTGAATGAGCTTTTTGTTGAGAGAAAAATTGCATTGTAATAAATGGAAGGTAATACTTAGTTATGGAGGATCTACCGCTATGATTCATGTAATTGGTTCTCTTAAATATAAGCATAAAGTCATCTTAATAATGAATATCATAAGGTATGAGAAAAATATTAGACCAAGTGAGAGAATGTTAGATTTATTTTCAAATAAATAAAATGAAAACATTTTAAAAATAAAATCAATATGGTCCACATTTTTCTCAACCCCTATGACCAAGTCAAAGGGGTTTTCTATCTCTTAAAAGCACTATCCACGTTTGAGATAGTGGGTAGTTAGATTGGAGATAGTGGGATGATATTTTTTGAGATAGTGAGGGATTTTCTCTGATGGAGTGAAAATTTTATAAATTGACATCTCTAGAGTCCCTGGTCAATAAGGTAAAAAATAGATACCCATTTCATCAACGGTTTGATTTTGTGGACTGGAAGACTCTGTGACATACAACTACGATTCTACTACAAAATATCAATGGCCGGAGGTATTCTAGTTGTTTTAAATTCTAATATGATTTAATAATGTTACTTTCATTAGTAACATAACCAGCGTTTAATACTAATTTAATAGATGTTAGGATAATTGAGTCATTGGATCAATCTTTAACATCAAATACAAGCTGATTTTAAGCCACTAACTTGTTAGTTACACCTCTCGCGTGTTTAATCAGGAAAAACTCAATTGCCTACTCTTTCCTGCTGTGGTTGTGAACAAAATGCTCTGATAAAGATTTTGTTTTCAAATCAAAATAAGTATATATAAATTATGAATACTCTTTAGCTTTTAAATTTTTCTAATAAATTACATAGTTTTATATAAATAATAAAATAAATGAAGATTATTTTATGGCCTTTAAATTTTTTTGAATAAATTAAATATTTATTATCTGTTACCCAATTTCATAAATAAAACTTAATTAGTTACTTAAATTTATTTTATCCCAACATTTTTTCCTCAAAATTAATTTGTATTTAAACTCCCTCGAACCTATTCAAACAAATTCTTACGGGAGTAACGAACCCACTCAAAGCCTCCGTTCTTACAGGAGAAATGAAAACACTTTACTCGTTAATAAAAAAAGAAAAAAGAAAAAAGAAAAAAAACGCGTTTTACGCGTGGCCTTGGGCACTCGCTATGTGGGCCCACGTGGTACCTTAGCTTCGTGCAAAAGAAACCTAAGAGGACCGTTCGTTTTATAGTGCCAAGAGCATTGTGTTTATTTTTGAAATATTATTTTTTAAAATTATATTTTAAATTTATATATTTCAAAAAAATAAAATATATATTTTTGAAATTAATCATAATTCTGAAATTATACTCAATTTCAAAAATACTTATTTTACTTTTATTAAAAAAAATATTTCTCACTCATTACAAGTTTAGCTATATTTATATATTCAGTTTTTAATTTTTTTACTTTAGTCCTTGTATAGATTTTTTATTTATTCTCTTATTCATGTTAATCTCCAATGTGTTAATTTTTTCACATAAATCTTTATCTTAAAAATAATATATAAAATAATACGGTTTAAAAAATATATCTTAAAAATACATGCTACTCATATAAAAAAAATAGTGTCTCAGTTACCTCAAAAATATTATATCTCAAAAGACATGTTTCAATTTTAAAAATATGTACTTTGAACTCGTAGAAAAATGGCCTCTAAATTTTTTAGTCTTAGTTATTCAAAAGAATTTAAAAATTTAAAAATATATTACTAGCGTAATGAAAAGGAAAATTAAAAAAATAATTGGACATTTATTTTTCTAAAACATCCTATAGAAGTAAATAATAAAATTTATTAATTTTCCCTAGATCTATTTTTTTTTCAAATTTATTTTTTGAAACCCATTTTTTCAAATTTATTTTCTCTAAATTTACTTTCTATTAAATATACTGTGAAAATATAAAATTCACCTTCAAAGGAGAGAGAAAAAAATTTCTAACTCAACATTGAATTACTTGAATAATGGTCAATCAAACAAACTAGTTATTGACTTTTTCTTTTAAACAACAGACAGTTAGTTGGAATAGTAGGTTTTCTATTCTTATTGAGTAATGTCTTAAATTAGAGTCTTATATACAAAAACACTTTCGTTAGAAGAGCTCTATCCTTCTTATGAGATCTCAGGTAACTCAAGTTAAATTAGTCAGAACTCAGAGAGTTCTTAAATACTGGTGATTATGGCTAAAAAAAAGTTATTAGCCTTCTAACTCATTCAAAAAAAAACAAAAAGACAAAATCTTCCACTAGAAAAAAATAGCTTAATATAAAAAGTTCTAAAAAATATATCTTCAGTTAATGGAATTCTAAACAAAATATTATCAACCAGCAATTTAGATAGTGGCTTATATCAACCATAGATGAAAAACTAGAACTGTCTTCTTCTCTATATAATGTAGTGGTTGCAAGGAGCTTTTCTGGGTTGAACAAGTGCTTCTCCTCGTACTGGTACTCAATACCCTTCTTTTCCAAGGCTATTTGTACTTTCAACCCAAATGGGCTTAGACAAAAACTTAAAAGAATCATTTCATCAGTCATCTTTATTAGATCCCAATACAAGCTGTAGATAACTGAGAAGTCACTATCCAGTAGACTAATGCACGTGCAATGCGGTCTTTTTAAATGTACGTCATATTTTCACCTCTCATATAAAGAGATAAATCTCACATATCCAATGTGCACGCCTCACTTCTTTACGTGAGATGTGAGACTAGTGCTCTTATATAGAACCAATATCTATGTAATAACCACTTGTTTCACATTTATGTTAATGATTTTCCAAAAAAAAATTACTTCTAATTAAGGTTATTTCTATTTTAATTTTGCATGAATATCATTTAGAAGTTTTTTGAAAAAAAATCCTAATTTTTATAGAATAGAATACAACAAAAGGGGGAGTTTGGCCTTGACTTGAAGCAGAATGTTTGGCCTTTCTTGCCATTATTGCCCTTTTGTTTGAGATCCTTTTGTTCTTAACTGGTACATTTTCCTTCTATTGGCATGGGCTGAATGAGGCCATTCTTGTCAAGTCAAACATCATGATTTTGTATTGATTGTTATAAGTTGTTTTTTCTTCATCTACTTAAATATTTTATACAGATTCATTGGTATAGCAACTTGTTTCTTTGTCCACTTAAATATGTTAGTCTTGGAATTTTATATTTATTTTGATAATAATAAAATAAATCAAAATTATTATATGTATATAATTATAATGGACAATATTGATAATTCATATTGACAAAATTTGGTTGCTTTATCTACGATCGAAGTGGAATATGTAGTCGTGGGAAATTGTTGTACAAAAATTTTATAAATGAAACACATTTCACTAGATTTTAAACTTAAGTACGAATACTTTCTTATAAAGTGTAATAATACTAGTGCCATGAACATATTTAAGATCTTGTCACACCCCAATCCCGGGCCTGTGACCGGCACTAGAGCCCACCGACCCTAGTCAGCCTCAAAACACTCTCACATGATTTAAACCATCATATCATATGAGGATAATGGAGTACGTCATACAAAATCAATCCTTAAATACAAACCAGAATTCTGTCTGAGAATAACAAAGGAGCAATATAAAGTACAAAATAGTAACATAATGAAATGTGCCCCTACATCAATCGAAATCCAGAACTCAAGTCAAATCTCCGCTAACTGAAACACGAATAGTCAACCTGATCTGGAATGATAATAAAAGGTTGAGTCGCGAAACTTAGTAAGTACAGATAATACCTAGTCTATGCATGTTAGGATATGTATCATACAACAAGTTCCAAAACCCTTTTTAACACATTAATACAGTGAGCAGTTCAATATCAAATCATACATATGTGAGGTATCGACATAACCAATCATCAGAATCATATCATTGGGCCAGTATACTCCCCGCACGCTACGGCAGCACACCGTCCGCCGATGGAGCCCTTGGCCTTAAAACTCATCTCATCGCCGAGTCCAAGGCACTTCCTGCACGCTATGGCCCACCATCCGTCGGCTAAGCTTGCCATCCCAATACAACATGACAGTGCGTAACATGTCTGCGACCTCTGCTATCTACGGTCCCTGCCGCCTCATCTTAGACCCAGGGCCCTCGCACTAGACGCCACATCATCGCTGTCCTCCAGCTGAGCCACCTGGTGTCCCCAAAACACATCTCACAATACCAATCTCATGTATAAGTCAAAAACAGGTATACATACTCATATACAGATTACATCTCAAAAGCTAGTATTACAAACCAACATAACTCACTGACAGTTCATAAAACACATAACACATATCCCAAGTATAATATAGTCAAAATACAGTTTACAAACCACAAAATCATCATGTTAGAAAATCACAGTATGAAAACACAGGCATAGAGAAGGTATCATCACTCACTGTACAGAAACCAAGCCAATAGAGAACTCCCGAGTCACCTCCACCTGACTCACCGGTCAGGGTATACCTCATCAACAGTATCTGTAGTCAAAACCATACAAAATCATCACCAATACCAAAATCAGCACAAGAAACGGGCTTCATAGTCCGAATCGGCTCAAATTCCATCCCGAGACCCTTGGCACACATTCCAAGGCACCAAAACCCATCACGGGACCCACATGACCCACTAATACCATCGATTCTTACTCAACAACTCTTAACAATAGTGAACCAACCCTTAAAATCCCGAACCATAATGAACTGGCCACCAAAAACCCTCGGACCGGCCTAAACCAGTCTAAAACTACTGCAACCCAAACTCGTTTGGCTATGAAACCCTCAAAATCAGATTCAGAAGGCCCAAAAACCCTAGGAACCACTATGAACCAGTCAAAATGGGCTAAAATAAAGCTGAACCGGCCAATTTATCATTAATTTACCTTGAATCGGGCCGGTTCAATCAAAAACACTAAATTTCTGGTCGAACCGGACCTCCCCAAACCCTCGAACCAACTCGATTCAGTAGGTCTTTTCTCCTTGATTCCAGAACCGGCTCAAATTCCCAATTTCAAGGTCATTTAACCACTGAACCGGCCGATCAAAGCCACTGGCCGGTTAAGTCAACTGTATTTTTTTTTTTTTTACACTTAGCCGTGGCTCGGCTTGGCTCACTCAGTTGGCTCAGCTCAGCTCAGCGCTGGCTTGGCTCGGCTTAGCAGGCTCGGGCCACAGGCTCGCATCAACACTTTTTTTTTTTTTTTTTTTTTTTTTATAAAAGGCTAGCCCGCGGCTTCCAGTCCGCGGGCCACCTAGCCTGTTGGCCAGTCTGAGCCCAATGGCCCAGACAAGCTTGCAGCCCATTTAGGGGGGGGACCTAGATCAGCCAGGTCCCTTCATGCTTGCCCGAATATTTCGGGTTGGCAGACCTGGTTTACAGAACCGGGTCTGTACAATCCGGAACGCAAAAATTTAGAAACAAAATCAAAAAAAAATGCCAAAAAACTACTTACCTCCACCGATCAACACCCAAATTTGATGGATCTAAGCTTAACAAACATGAACATCATTTTAATCAGAGCAATTAAGCTAGAAAAGCCTCCAAAAAGCCAGTCGGCCACCCGCGAGCTCCGTCGACCAAGAAACCTCAAAATTTCTCCAAATTTTCTCTCTCAAATCTCAAATTTATTGAGGGAAATGCTCTTAAAGGCCAAACTCACCAAAATAAGTCACCAATTTCTGCAAAAGCGGCTTAAATATGGCCAATTTCAAGTCAAAAGTTCCGGCCACCGATTTGGACCAAATTTTCTGTTTCCTTTAGATCCGGTCCTCTATTTTGATTTTTCTTCAATTCAATCCCTAACAGTTTCAATTAGACCCCAAACTTTCCAGATTTCCCAGATTAGTCCCAAAAACTCTTAGTCTTCACAATTTAACCCCCTATTAAATAAATAAATAAATTTCCTATTATTTTTAAATTCGGGTTATTACAGATCTCATTTAACACTCAAGAACAAAACACATTAATATTAGATACTACTTCTTGAAAGATCATGTTCAAAAAAAAGATATAATACTAGAATTTGTTGGTGCTGAATATTAATAAGCTGATATTTTTACAAAACCTCTTAATGAAAAAATATTTTGTTTTATCAAAAGAGAATTTCGCCTTATAGACTTGAGTAAATAGTTATTATTAATTTTATTTAATTTCTTTTCATTGCGAGAGAGTTTGTATATCTTTTTTCATGTATATAGTGAGGCGTAGTTTATATAGTTTATCTTTTTAATGATGTCAAAAAAGGAGAGAATTTACATGACATGTGTTTAATGAATATTTTGTATTGCATACCTGTTTTGTCATCACCAAAATAGGAGAGATTGTTACTTTTAAGATTTCATATTTATTTTGGTAATGGAAAAATAAATTAAAATTGTTATATGTATATAATTAAAATGGATAATATTGACAATTTATATTGTTGGGTTTATTATATGAAGATACATACACTACATATTATATTAGAAAATGAAATTATCAAATTGAACATATGTGCAATAAATTAATTGTATCATATTATATAAAATTCAAAAATAGTAAGGTTAGTTTCATATGAAAGTATACTTAAATACTTTTATTTTGATATATAATTTGACTTATACACCCTTCTATATTAAAGCAGGTTTTTATCTCAATCTTATATATTATCTTGTAGAAAAGTTATTATTAAAATTTGCACTTTGTAAGTTTTAAATAGTAAAATATATTTTACAATATTATTAAAATTCTAATTTTATTCTACTTGCAAAATAGATGTGCCGAGCTTTAATGAGATATACTGCATGCACGTTTTGCACTTTTAATCAAAGTGATACAAAATTTTCCAATGAGTCATTTTGCTGAATCACACTGCCAGCAGATAGAAATAATAAACTATAGTATTTTAGTCATATCCTAAAATATAAAAACTTAATTTATGCAAAATCAATTTCAAATAAAAATAGACATTTAAGCTTTTAAGAGATATATAATTTATTATTTTTGAATGAAAATTCAAGTCTCTAGATAATTTTGAAATTGACTAATAAATTTTAACAAATGCAATTTTTCAGTCTGATATCTCTTTGGAAAACAGATCATTTCTCTTAAATGACTGGTTATTATTTAACAGTTTTTTTTTAATTTAAAATTAGACTCAATGAAAAGTGTTTGGAATTTCTGTTAGGATTGTTTGAACATTGGAAACTATTTTTTTGAATTTTTAAAATGAGCCTTTGAGCTATTGTGGATGACATAAAACTAAAATTTGTCTTTTTCTATCTCACAAAAGGTTAAGAGTTGCCCAATGTCTTTTTGGTAATTTTACTTATAAAAAGAGTATAGATTAAAAAGAGAAGCATATAAGAACAAGCTCTCAAAATTTTCTAAATCTCTTTCTCTTATTTTTTGTGCTATATTGTTTACTACTAGAACAAATAGTGTCTAGAGCTAATCATTTTATTTTTAAGAATACTTCTTTGAAATGAGATTATTTTGTACATGACTAGTAGCTAATCCTACTTAAGAAAAATTGCTACATTTCTAATTTATCTTTATTACAATATGTATTGGTGTTTAATACTTAATAAATCAAAAGTTTTGTTTGTAATTGGAATTCTTGCCTTTGTCAAGCACAAGGGATTTAGTGGAATCGTGATCGTTGAAACTCGAGAGAGTGGACGTAGATCTGTATATAAACTCAAACCATTATAAAAGAGTTTGTATTTCTTTTATTTACTCTATTTATTTTACTTAAAATTGTTTTGTATTTATTTTAAGTGAATTGTATAAATTTAATTAATTTAAGTTTTATTATGCTATTTAATTTTCACATACTTAGTTTTTGCGATAAAAATCCAATTTTTCCCTCTCTTGGGTTGTCTTTTAGGACAACAAAATATTCCTGACCCCACTTCTTGTGTCATAAAATTTATTATTGTAGTACAACACGATTTATTTATATATAGTAGTTTCATATTAAAATCAATATAATTTAAAATATGACTTTTGAAGATTTTAATATATTTTATTACTTTTTTTAAAAATTATATTTTTTTAGTAATGAATGAGATATAGTCAACTTTACCTAACAGTGTCAAAAAGTTGAATTTTAGGGAAGACTTATTTTTAGGTTCTATCTGGGTACCAGTCACAACCAGCTGACAGCGATCATTGGCTTGTTGTTGGACTTTTGCCTGTGCTTTTCCTATTGTCTTTTTCTTTGGCCCATTTAGATAATTTCTAATTTTTTAATTTAGAAATAGTTGAATTATATTTAGGTAGTGTTTGTAAATATTTTTAAAAAATTAGAAGTTGAAAATTAAAGTATAAGTGAGTTATGAATATTTGTAAAATATATTATAAAATTTTCAAAAGTCATAAAATTGATATTTGGGATGTAAATTTTACAATTTTCTTTTGGCGAAAAATTTTGAAAAAATTTAAGAAGTTTTGAACAAATTTCATGGAGTAATTTTAGATTTAAAGGGAATTTATAAAAAGTCCAAAATAGTTTATACTAAATTACAATAATAATATTCATAGCCAGAAGTATCTATTTTTAATACTTCTAAAATTTGATTCTAAAAATAAAAAGAAGTACAATCTAAAAGTAGGTTTCAAAACACATAAAAAATTATTATGTACATTAAAAAACTCAAAATCATTTTGAAAAAACTTTTGCAAACACCTTGTAGTTCAAGTTAAGTTTTAGCTAAAGAACTTTTATGGGATAATTTCAGATTTAAAGAAAATTCTAGAAAGATTTTAAAATAGTTTCTATTTAATTATAATAATAACACTCACAATCAGAAGTGCCACTTTTCTATACCACTTTTTTGTTTATTATTTGAATATATTTTCAAAAATGTTTGTTGCTTTTTTTCATATGTTCATGTGAAATATAACTATTTTTATTTTGTAAAATAGAAAAAAAATCATAAATTCTAATAATGTTTTTCAAGGTTGAACCTATGAACCAGACAAGTTCACAAGTTCTAGTTAGGAAATGGGCAGTTTAGAATCAAAATTAATTGGCTAATTTCGTGGTACTTTTAGAAATTCCGGGTATTTTATGCATTTATTAGCAATTTAATAGAGATGTTTTTAGTTAGACTACCAAATTACAAATAAATCTTGATCAGCACAAACATTATGACTCGTGTGAAGGAGCACTTTATACAGAAGGAAATGTCTATTAACAGAAACCAAGACCTCCTCTTTATTTCAGAAAAACAAAAGAGACAGCAATTATTGGACGAGGCCAAAACATGAAGAAATGAAAGCTAAAAAAGTAAGTCCAGTAAAAACAGGGATTAGGTGCAGCCAAACACACCGATAATATTTTTTTAGGTCGCATAACCCGTTGTATATGACAGCCTCACCTCATCGTATGAGCCGCACATCCCAGGATTATTGTTGGCGGGTGCAACGCGCAACGTCAACCACAACTTCATCCTCAACGCACCGACTAGTGTTTAGCGAAAAGCTTCTTCCTGAGCTCCACAAGGAAAGCGTAGACCCTGTGCCGGTCAGGGACAGACTTGGCCACGCTCTCTCTATCCATGCACCTCTCGGCCCAAGCAAAAATCTTTGGAAACTCCCCTGCCATGTTTATCCCACACTCCTCAAACCAAAGGGACCAGCAACAAGATGGGATGAGAGCTAAATCCACAAACCCAAAGCTCTCTCCTCCAAAGTATGGCTTTTCTCCAAGCTCTACTTCCAGCAGCTTAAAGCAGCTTATAAGCTCCTTTTTTGCTGCTTCTTGGGCTTCTCCTGTGGAATCCCACATCTTCCTCCCAAGGCTATAGACCTGTGTGAAACATTTATACGTAATAGTAAAGCAGGCAAACAAAAACAGAATAAATATTACCCATACGGAGAAATATTTAATTTTCTTTTGAGGCAAAGAATATGTGAGTTTAGTCCCGGTGTCATAATAGCTCAAACCCCATCTTCCATAAAAAAATCAAGCTTTTATGTCTGCATTTTCATGAGAAAATAGATTTGACATATACTTTTGAGTTAACTTTCTGATCCCTTTTTATGACAGCTTACAGCTTCTATAATTACTGAAAAATTTCAGAAGTCAATTTGTCCATAGCTCAAAAACCGACGCCACAAAAGCAGAAGCATTTTTAGTAAGAATCGGCCCTTTTTGGTTATGGGTTCTTCTGATTCTGGTCATCAGAAATTCCAAATTTTGTCAAGAAAAAATTAGTTAAAAGATGAACTTGTAGAAAGCTAAGCAGAGACTTTCAAATTATTCAGTACCAAACATGCAAGTGAAAACTCACTTTCTTCTCTACGAAGTCGGCCCAGAACCTGGCCTGAGCTCTCTGGTAAGGATCACAAGGCAAGAAAGCAGATTTGTGCTTCCACACCTCATCTATGTACTCTACAATTATCAGGGACTCGCATATGGGCTTGCTTTTGTGAATCAGAACTGGTATCTGCTTTATAACAGGATTCATCTCCAAGAGAAGATCGCTGTTGTTCATGACGTTCTCTCCTCTGGATTCGTATTCTATCCCTTTCTCCGCCAGGGCGATTCTCACCCTCATCGCAAATGGACTTAGCCAGAAGTCTAAAAGAACTAATTCGTCGGCCATTGGTGACGCGACCGGGTTAGAAGATCAGAGAATAGAGTGAAGAAGTGAAGAATAAAGCGGTGATTGGAATGAATATTTGGATGTTTTATGATGATTAAGACAGAAGAGAGGGAAAATAAATTGGACAACTGCCATGACGGTGCGAAAAGAAGGTACAAATTTCTATGGATGATTTGCCAGGTTGGACTGGCCATTGCCTGATTACCGACAGGCAAATCTCTTCAACACCGTGAGCCTTTGTGCCCGCCTTCAACGTCCTATTCCATGAATATCAATTGGGGCCAACTTAAACCGTTTTATCTTCCCAATTTCTTCGCTAATTTAATGGAAAAATTTGCTTCTATTTCTATTCACTTTCTTATTATTGGGAGTGTTTATCAAACTGAAACAAATCAATTATATCGAGCAAATCAAGTAATCATGATTTGGTTTAGTTTGGTTTGGTTTAAATTATTATTTTTTTCTTATAATTCAGTATACAATTTGACTACTGAATCAAATCAAAAAAATTAAACAAATAGAATTGAAAATTATTTTATGTTTGCAATTTAGTACTTCAACTAACTTTTCCTTTTATTATGATATCTCCACTCTTTCTTCTATCATTTTAGTTCCCAATCCCCTTTCATTTTCTTTTCTAATTTTTTCATTTTCTTTGATGGCCCCCAAGTTTCCAATTCTTTAAAATAGTTCCCTAATTTGGGTTGTTACATATTAGTCAATATTTAATTGATTTAATTTATTGTATTTTCTTCGCAACTATATTTTTAAATTATTAAATTTAATTGATTCTATGCAAGTATACAATTTCATAGGAGAAAAAAGTTTGGTAGAACATTTGGTGAATTTACTTTATAAATCATGATTCTTAACCGAACCAAATCATAAATTGTGGTTTGGTTTGGTTCAGTTTAGTTTTTGAGAGTTATGGTTTGGTTAGGTTTGGTTTGATTTCTAAAAATTACAAATTGTGAGGTATGATTTGGTTTAGAGTTAAGTCTTAATCTGAACTAGATCAAATCACAAACACCCCTACTTATTAAATCATAATTTCTTTATTATATATTTTTAATAACATAAGTATATTAATTATAAGACTGGTCCCTAAGAAGCCAACTAACTTGGCAACAACCATTCTTGTAGTGCAATTTTTTTCTATCCAATATAATAAAACATTGAAATGTGTAATGATCTTTATCTTATATGTGATTAAATAAATGTTTTGCATAAATTTGAAACTCTTGGATGATATATAGTTAAAGGGTTAAGTTGTGCAGTGATCATGAAATTTATAATGTTAATCTAAAGTTGTTCCAGGTTATAGGATCAATCAGGTCATGGGCATCAATTTGAATCTAAATAGACTCGTAGTCGTGGTTTATACACTCTCATAGGATGGATGCACCTCATTTCATGGATGTTAATTTGATTAACCAATGTATACACTTAAGTGTTCATCAAAGAATGGGTCCACTAAACTACCTCGCCTAGAATGTCTTATCAGATTTGGTGATGAAATTTTCTAAACTTGGTGCAGTATGTGATCCTCTAACTTAAGGTTGCATAATAACAACCTTGTGCATAGAGACTCATTTAATGTCTATCCTACTAACTTTTAGAGGTTGCATAATAACAACCTTGTGCATAGAGACTCATTTAATGTCTATCTTACTGACTTTTCCATCGTAGAAGGTCATGATCCGATTTTTGTTAGGTATAAGTTATCTATGTATCGACATTTATATGAACCAAGAAAGAATCCCATACCTGTTTTAATAAACAGAGATCTCTTATAATTTTTATGAGCCATTAGTTAATGAAATCTCTAGCCATGGTGGATGGATTATGTACAAGCAATCAGGAAGAGAGTTTCTTAGGTTAGTTACAAAACCAACAATACTTATAATAGATATATCATTGTTAAGAACGTAAAGATGATAACATCATATTCCATTCTTATATCTCAACTGGGAGATAGTAATAAAATATTATACTCTCATGGAGACTGTAAACAGTTTGACCAAAATGAAATAAGTTCATCCATGTTACCTTTATCTTTACCTATTAGTAGGTGTTTGAAGGCTCGTTGCTAGATGTTAATTTCGAATTTTGTGTACTCTAAAATTAGTGAAGATTAATTCAAGAGTCATTAATATAAAACATTCTATTAATGGGAGAAGTTTTATTACTTGCAATTAAATCACTACTTTAGATGAGTTTACTACTAATTAATTGGTGAATTTGAGGAGTCACACACAATTTTGACAAAGCTCATAAAAGTATTTTTTTTGGTGGTATTGGTTTGCACATCGTATAAGTGAACTAACTGTTCACTACCAGAAAAAACGCTATTAGTAACCGCAAATTAGTGACTGCACCAATGGGTCACTAATTAGTGACCGATTAGTGACCTAGTAGTGACCGACTAAGGCTAAATATTTGGAAAAAATAGTAACTGATTTGTGACCGCATTTGTGACCGCAGACACTACGATCAAAAATCGGTTACAAAGTTAGCAACCGCTACGCGATAAGTTACAAAAGGATCAACAATTAGTGAACGAATATGAGGCGGTTACAAAATGAGTCATTAATTAGTGACCCTCTCATGGTGGGTCACAAAGAGGGTCACAAATTTGGGGGTAGGCCTTTACTGTCCGTCACTGATTAGTGACCCCCATTATGACAGTTACAAATGAGTCACTAATTACTGACTCCGAATTTGACGGTTACAAAAAGGGTCACTAATTAGTGACCCCCTTTAGGTGGTTACTATTGGGGTTACTACTTAAAAAAAATGATCCTTTTACTATGGTCACTAATTTGTGACTCCCTTTATTCGATTACAATTTGGTCAGTAATAAATTTTGTTTGTAATTAAATATTTAGCTCACCAACTGGGAAAAATCTAGTTACGAGCATATATCTGTTCAGTTACAAGCATATATCCATTTATGGAATTAAGTGGTTGACTAGTTTAGTTATGAGCAGAGTTCCATCGAGTTACAAACACAGACCTGTTAGATTACAAGCAAACCGTTGTTTCGTTACAAGCAGGAATGTATAGAGCTGCAAACAGAGACCTTTACAGTTACAAGCATATCTACTCGCTCGGTTACAATCAGAGACCAGTACAGTTACATGCAAAACTAGTTCAATTATGGGCAGAGACCTGTATAGTTGCAAGAAGAGTTTTTTTATAGTTTTAAGCATATACTTGTTCAATTATAAGCAGATTCCTGTAGAGTTACAAGCAAAGACTCTTTCAGTTACAAGCAGAGGTTGCATAGTTTCAAATAGGAACCTTCATAGTTACAAGCAAAAAATCATTTAGTTACAAGCAAAGACCAGTACAATTATATACAAAACTCGTTCAGTTACGGGCAGAGACCTGTATAGTTGCAAGCAGAGTTTTTTACAGTTACAAGCAATACTTGTTCAGTTACAAACAGAGACCTGCATAGTTACAAGCAATGACTCTTTCAATTACAAGCAGAGGTTGTATAGTTTCGAACAGAAACTTTCATACTTACAAGCAAAGACTTATTCAGTTACAAGCAGAGACCAGTACAGTTAAATGCAAAATTTGTTCAGTTACAAGCAGAGACTGTATAGTTGCAAGCAGAGTTTTTTACAATTACAAGCAATACTTGTTCAGTTATAAGCAGAGACCTGTATAGTTACAAGCAAAGACTCGTTTAGTTACAAGAAGAGGTTGTAGAGTTTCAAACAGGAACCTTCATAGTTACAAGCAAATGCTCGTTCGGTTACAAGCAGAGATCAGTATAGTTACATGCAAAACTCGTTCAGTTATGGGCAAAGACCTGTATAGTTGCAAGTAGAGTATTTTACAGTTACAAGCAATACTTTTTCAGTTACAAGCCAAGACATGTACAATTACAAGCAAAGACTCGTTTAGTTACAAGTAGAGGTTTTATAGTTTCAAACAGGAACCTTCATAGTTACAAGCAAAGACTCATTTAGTTACAAGTAGAGGCCAGTACAGTTACATACAAAACTCGTTCAGTTACGGGCAAGACCTGTATAGTTGCAAGAAGAGTTTTTTACAGTTACAAGTAATACTTGTTCAGTTACAAGCAGAAACCTGTATATTTACAAGCAAAGACTCGTTCAGTTACAAGCAAAGACTGTATAGTTTAAAACAGAACCTTCATAGTTACAAGTAAATACTCATTCAGTTACAAGCAGATACCAGTGCAGTTACAAGCAAAACTCGTTCAGTTACAAGCAGAGACTGTATAGTTGCAAGTAGAGTTTTTTACAGTTACAAGCAATACTTGTTCAGTTACAAGCAGAGACTTGTATAGTTACAAGCAAAGACTTGTTCAGTTACAAGCAGAGGTTGTATAATTTTAAACAGGAACTTTCATAGTACAAGCAAATACTCATTTAGTTACAAGCAGAGACCAGTACAGTTACATGCAAAACTAGTTCAGTTATGGGCAGAGACCTGTATAGTTACAAGGAGAGTTTTTTACAGTTACAAGCAATACTTGTTCAGTTACAAGCAGAGGCCTGTATAGTTAAAAGCAAACACTCGTTCAGTTATAAGTAGAGGTTTTATAGTTTTAAATAGGAACCTTCATAGTTACAAGTAAATACTCATTCAGTTAAAGCAAAGACCAGTGCAGTTACAAGCAAAACTCGTTCAGTTACAGGCAGAGACTGTATAGTTGCAAGGAGAGTTTTTTTACAGTTATAAGCAATTCTTGTTCAGTTACAAGCAGAGACCTGTATAGTTACAAGCAAAGACTTGTTCAGTTACAAGCAGAGGTTTTATAGTTTCAAACAGGAACTTTCGTAGTTACAAGTAAAGACTCATTCAGTTACAAGTAGAATCCAGTACAATTACATGCAAAACTCGTTCAGTTACGGGCAGAGACCTGTATAGTTGCAAGTAGAGTTTTTTTACAGTTACAAGCAATACTTGTTCAATGACAAGCAGAAACCTGTATAGTTACAAGCAGAGACCTGTATAGTTTCAAATATGAACCTTCATAGTTACAAGCAAATACTCATTCAGTTACAAGCAAGACCAGTACAGTTACATGCAAAACTTGTTCAGTTACGGTTAGAGACATGTGTAGTTGCAAGCAGAGTTTTTTACAGTTACAAGCAATACTTGTTCAGTTACAAGCAGAGACCTAAATAGTTACAAGCAAAGACTTGTTAGTTACAAGCAGAGGTTTAATAGTTTCAAATAGGAACTTTCATAGTTACAAGCAAAGACTCATTCAGTTACAAGTAGAATCCAGTACAGTTACATGCAAAACTCGTTCAGTTATGGGCAGAGACCTGTATAGTTGCAAGCAGAGTTTTTTACAGTTACAAGCAATACTTGTTCAATGACAAGCAGAAACCTGTATAGTTACAAGCAAAGACTCGTTCAGTTACAAGCAAAGACCTGTATAGTTTCAAATAGGAACCTTCATAGTTACAAGCAAATACTCATTCAGTTACATGTAGAGACCAATACAGTTACATGCAAAACTTGTTCAGTTACGGGCAAAGACATGTGTAGTTACAAGCAGAGTTTTTTATAATTACAAGCAATACTTGTTCAGTTAGAAGCAGAGACCTGTATAGTTTTTAAACATGAACTTTCATAATTACAAGCAAAGACTCATTCAGTTACAAGTAGAGACCAGTACAGTTACATGCAAAACTCATTCAGTTACGGGCAGAGACCTGTATAGTTGCAAACAGAGTTTTTTACAGTTACAAGCAACACTTGTTCATTTACAAGTAAAGACTCGTTCAGTTACAAGTAGAGGATGTATAGTTTCAAACAGGAACCTTCATAGTTACAAGCTAAGACTCATTTAGTTACAAGCAGAGACCTATTTAGTTACAGGCAAACGCGTTCAGTTAAAAGCATAGCCATGTTTTCTTACAAGCAACATACAAGGGCTGTTCAGTAATTTTATCCGAAGTGAAAATCTGATATTCTGTTACAACCAAAGACCTGTATAGTTACAAGTAGAGATCCATTTCGTTACACGCACATCTCCCTTCAGTTTGAAGCATAACTCTCTCAATGTATTCAATTATGTGCTTGAAAAAGAATGCGAGAAATATAGATCTGTACAATAACCAATAAAGAATATCTGTACAGTTATTTTCTGGATCTATAAAGTATGTATAAGCTTAACCAGCAATCAGTAATTGTTTGCATGCATCTATGTCCTATGAGTAATTACACAAAAAAATTGCAAGGCATTAAAAGTTCTTCATGTTGTATGTCCACTAGAAATTGTTACAGTCCCTTATTTTTCTATGATAGGCAATGCGAAACTCGACTCAACCTAGTTTGTCCCAGACCCCAGCATCCTTGAGTACTTTCTCCTAGTATTCATTTATGGGGTGTGTCACCCAGTCACATACATATTGTTTTCTGAACTCTCGTACCATAGCCTGTAGAAACGTATCAGATTAAAATTGAATGCACTATCTTGTGCAAATCATCATAGTAGTGTTGTTGTGATCATCACTTACGGGAGAATGCTTAGGCATGGGTGCATTATCAAGTCTGCATGTATCTCAGTACATACACTCCACAATCAGAACTGCATCCACATATTAAACATGAATTCCATATTGCGAGATATTATATGTTCCAATTAATTTAATTCTATACTCACCCGTTGATTGTAAATGGAGATTGACATATTACAGGTTGACTTGGTTGTCTTCTGGGGATCTATGGCCAAATTCTTGCAGGAGCTCGTGAAATTTCATCGCCTGGGCAAAAAGACATACATATCATTCGGATGGTGGAGAAGATAGTATAGTGAAATCTATGAATATGGTGCCAATGACATGATACCTGTGAACTGGTCAAGTTGATACTTTAGGCTTGCTTCGTTCATCTTCATGAAATTTAACACATATAGTGTTCTACTTACAGGAGACAGTGCGTAACAGCTTCAATGCTCCTTGTAAGGCAAAGAGCAAGAACCTATAATAATTATAAAATTTCAGTAACTGTATAGAGATATGAAAGTAACTAAACAGTAATATGCTTGTAAGTAAGCGTACATTATTACGACCAAAATTAAACTTACCCAATTGCAACTGAAGATGTCATATCCTGTTACAATTTGATCGAAGACACTCTCTACAAAAGTGGTGTCTTTGCAGTCCCTCTCAAAATACAATTACATTATCCTACATGGAAAAAAAATTATTATCCACTCATCAAATTATATTGAAACTACTGACTACAAGTAAAGTATAAAAATTCTCACCATAAAGAGGGGTTAAGAAAATGTCGAGCTACAACACCATTTTGTTTTAATTGTTGGTGATTCCATAGTGTTGTAGCAAAGATGACAACCTAGTTTGGACAGCTCAACATTAAACAATGGAACTGAATATTAAATAATACTATGAAAAGTAAGTAATACATACCATATTGGATACCCACTGTCTATTGTAGAGAGTGTGCAAGTTTGATTGTGACAAGTAGACTCCGAGCATACTAACAAGCACCCTTTCATATAAACAGAATGTATGTGAATCATATTGTCACAGAAATATATAAATTATTTGAACTAACAAATTAATTTTGAGGTATCTATCTTCATCAGACGGTGATTTGCGGACGCAATATGAAAACAGGGCATCGAAGGCAGAGTTATTTTGGTTTTTAGACAAGGCCGCCGATGTTTTTTCCTAGCATATTTTCTTGTTTGGCGGGAGGAACATTCTCGTCTACTTTAGTAACAGGGACTTCTTCAGGTTGTTCTTCTTCCTGAGGTGCCCCTTTGGTTTTCTCCAACTTCTCAACTTTTTGCTTAGATGCCAGGGATGCAGCAGCAAGTTCCTTAGCTTTTTGCTGAGATGCCGGGGATGCAGCAACAAGTGCCCATGGGTTTGATTGCATTCCTCCTGAGCTTCTTCCTGCTGTGCTCTATCGAGGGACTTTGAGGGTGTTGCGGCCGTAGCCATCATTTCAATGTCAACAAGTTTTAATTTCTTGTAGACTGTTAACATTACTTCTTTATAGATATTCCTTGTGAGTTGAAACAAAGTTAAAGTTAAATCTATAAAAAAATAAGCCTAATGATGTGGCAGTTAGTATTTAGTGTTTACCTCATGCTGCAGCGTACAAGCAGCAATGTTCGGATCCTAGCCGGGGCTTTCTGGGAGGGCAACACCCTAGAATGTATGTCAATATGTTAAATGAATCAACATTTACAGAAATACATTGAAAACAACACACTTGTAACTTCACATACACATACTTGAAAGTTTACACATATAATGTTTGAAAGAAATAATATGAGTGCTTGTAACTTAACAGATATTTTACAGTACCTCTTTGCCTCTCCTGTCAATTTGAATGTGCCTTTGAATTTGTTTGTTTTTCCATTGCCTCGTCAAAGGCGCCTCATTACTAACTTGGATTGATGGATTGGAGAATTTGTAGAAGTAAAAAAGCTAGTAAATTAAAAATAATAAAACTATCAGTTGTAAATTTCAAGTAACAATATGCAAGTTCAAAATATGACAATAAAACACAGCTTACCACCAAGAAAAATGTACAACCACCGAGTGATTTCTTTGATCCCCCCCCCACGTCGCCTTAAACTCTTGGATTTCAACCACCAGTGAATCCAAAACTAGTTGACCCCAGTTATACTGTGATGGATTGCTGATGTCTGCTACAGCATCCAGGAGTCTAGTACTAGGGGCATTCTTGGAGGTTGGACAGAGGAGCACGGCCAGGGTGTACAAGATGAATGATCTTCTGAACATTATATCCACAATGCCTAACCTAATATTTGCCTCCAAAGCGGTTAGGCTTACACCCTTAAGTGCCTCACCTCTGCAGACATTTTCCTGCCCTCTTGTCACCCAGAGCTATAGACATGCCAGATGAAGGCATGCCAAGTACTGTGCCAACGTCCGTAGCTGTGATCTCAGCCGTGTTGCCCCGGACAACCACTGCTCTTGCATAACAATAAAATTGTTTTCCAAATCCACACAAATGTCCAAGGCCAACAGTTTATAGTCAATCTCCAAAAAACTCCCAAAACCCATCTCTCGAACATGCTGCCTTTACTCTTCAATTAGTTGGGCAACTAACTTCTGAAATTTTGTTGGAGAACACCTTGACAGGACAGCAGCCTATTTCCACGATAATGCCAAAAGTAAGAATTCAGTGCTTGTAATTTGGCATTTTTGTATGTAATTTGTTTGACATGTTAATAGTAGTAAGATTGCAGGTGGTTGCTTGAAAATTTACCATTAACATAATCGTTATTATAGTTTAACATACATATACTCGTAACTTAGCACTTTTATTATGAGGCTTTGCATCACTCTTAGACTGATATTTGTCCTTGAAGGCTTGCTGCCTTTTTCTGGCAGCTTCATCATACCGCTCATTCTCTAAGGAGGGCAGCTCATTTCATGCATTTAGTACAGCTCGATGACCCCGTGCAAATCCCGAGTCGTAAGTTTGTGCATTCTAAGCCATGAATTCCAGCCTGCAATCAATAATACTTAGTTAATTGCATATTTTTGTACAATGTGTGAATTTTAAGATGAACAATATTACCTAAAAGATGTAGACCACTAACACATCTATCCCTATGCTTTATTGGGGCTTCATCTACGCTCTCACAGAAGTAGTAGCAGCAACAGTCATCCGTCCCATTTTCTGTGTAACTCTTTTACGTGCCGTTATGTATAAGCAACATCGGCAAAATAATAACGACCCATGTTATGGATGGTTGACACACAACACACATGCTTGTAAACTCGCACAAAAAGGATAGATTTCCTAAGATTGCCCGTAACCCACAGTTGATGAAAACATATAATATTAGCCAAATATTATATAAACTGTTCACTTTATCATCAATTTCGTTAATGCTCAATCAATGGAAAGCAAAATATACAGAATAGAGCTAGTAACATGGCTGGTGCAAATTATATAGAACATTTATATAAATTGTTCACTAAACAGAAGGTTTGTTAATGCTCAACTAATGGAAAGCTAAATATACAAAACAGAGCCAGTAACATGGCCGGTGCAAAATACTTAAAGACGGCGAGAAGCTAATTTAGGGCAGAAAAACAAAGACAAGGGGAGGAAGAGAGAGCTTACAAGCGTCCCTGGTAGTTGCTCCTTCGGGATTGACGGTGTGGTGGGTTGTGGGTTATCGTTCCGGTGGTGCTGGAACGATGGTGTGAGAAGGGTTTGGCAGTGCTCGTGGCGTCGGACTGGTTTTCTTCGTCGCTTAGGGTGCTCGGAGCAGTAATCATATCATTTAGGCAGGAGAGAAGTTATGGGATGTACAGAGAGAGTGTGCATGGGGAAGAGGAGGCGGTGCGTAATTATTAGTACAACAGAACATTTAAAAAGTCTAAGAAATAGTTCCGTTTGGTTACAAGTTCTGTTTGGTTTCGTTAGAGGCAGATTTCTTGTATGTTACAAGCATAGGTCAGTAAGTTACAAACATACATCAGTTCAGTTACAAGCATGACTGTCTTGGCACCAAAATGGCCGGGAGTTCAATTACAGTAGATTTCCTGTATGTTACAAGCATAGATTAGTAAGTTACAAGCATACATCAATTCAGTTATAAGCATGACTGTCCTGGCACTAAAATGGCCGAGAGTTCAGTTACAGGCAGGTTTCCTGTATGTTACAAGCATAGATTAGTAAGTTACAAGCATACATTAGTTCAGTTACAAGCATGACTGTCTTGGCACCAAAATGTCCAGGAGTTCAGTTGCAGGCAGGTTGCCTGTATGTTATAAGCATAGATCAGTAAGTTACAAGCATACATCAGTTCAGTTACAAGCATGACTGTCCTGGCACCAAAATGGACCGAGAGTTCAGTTACAGGCAAGTTTCCTGTATGTTACAAGCATAGATCAGTAAGTTACAAGCATACATCAATTCAGTTGCAAGCATGACATGTCCTGGCACCAAAATGGACATCAGTTCAGTTATAGGCAGATTTTCTGTATGTTACAAGCATATGTAGTTGAGTTACAAGCATGATTGTCAATATTTATGAAAGTCAATTGTCATTCTGTTTCAAAACTAACCATAGTTGATTGTTTGAAATTTTTAGAAACCAAAACAAACCATAGTTTACGATTTTGGTTTGGGACCATGTTTGGTGATTTACTACATAGAGTGGACTACATTCATTGAACAAATTCATTGTTTATGTCAATTGATTATAACAATCATACATTATCCAACAAATATATTTATAGAGTACATTCAATCACACTAATACAAAAAATGGCTTGTTCGGAAGCCCGGATAAGGGTGGATAAGGACAGTTTATCCCCCCTTATCCTTGTTCGGTAGATAAGATAAAAAAAGGTTGGATCAAGTTTGGGTAGGAGAGAGATTGGATAATAGCAATTAGGAGTGTTCACGGTTCAGTTTGGTGTGGTTTGATGCTCAAATTCAAACCAAACCATATCTTTACGGTTTGAAATTTTCATAAACCAAACCGAACCGTGGTTTACGGTTTGATTCGGTTTAAAACCACGATTTGTGATTTACAAAATAAAATGAATTAAATTTACTATTTTTATAAAAATTTTAATAGAGTTTTCCTAAAAATTGGCCATCCATTTTTTCTCCAATATATTTAACTTAATAAATTTATTATTTATTAATTAACTATAGTAGTTATATATTTTATAATAAATATATTTATACCATTTTACAGAATTTCACTATTACTAATAGAAATTACATTCTAAAAAAGAAAAATAATCAATTATTAAAATAAATATAAATACAAAAGATAATAAAAAGAAGAAATATACAGTCAATAATAAAAATATACTATATATATACAGTTTGGAACGGTTTGTCTAAACATCAAATTCAAACCAAATCACACTCTACGGTTTGGTTCGGTTTCATATGATTTGGTTCGGTGTATGTGGTCTAATCGGTTTGGTTCGGTTTGTTGAACACCCCTAATTAGCAATGTCAAATTGGTAAACTATATTGGGGGAAGGGGTAAGATAATATTATCCAACCCCCACTCAACTTATCTAGACAATACTATCCTCACTACCACCGCTAACTGTTACTTTTTGCCATTTCTGCCAAATAAGATAATTAACCAAATCACTATGCGGTCAAAATACTTTATCCAAAACTTGCCCTATCCTACTTTATCCTATCCAACCTACCGAACGACCCCATATATATAGAGTATACATGGTTCAGTTTGGTTCGGTTTGATACTCAAATTCAAACCAAACATACTTTACGGTTTAAAATTTTTATAAACCAAACCGAACCACGGTTTACAGTTTGGTTTGGTTTCAAACCATGGTTTGTGATTTTCAAAATAAAATAACTAAATTCACCATTTTTATAAAAATTTTAATAGAGTTTTCCTAAAAATTAGTCATCCATTTTTTCCCCAACATGGTTAACTTAATAATTCATTATTTATTAATTAATTATAATAGTTATACATTTTATAATAAATATATTTATACCATGTTACAAAATTTCACTATTACTAATAGAAATTACTCTAAAAAAGAGATAAATAATCAATTATTATAATCCATGTAAATATAAAAGAACACAAGAAGAAGAAATATACAGTTAAACAATAGAAATATACTATATATACAAATATATTATTTTTAATTTTGTATAATATATAACTATACCGTTTGGTACGGTTTGTCTAAACATCAAATTCAAACCAAAACCATACTCTACGGTTTGGTTTGGTTTGAAGTACTAATTGGTTTGGCTCGGTTTGTTGAATACTCCTACCAATTTTTGCACATCATAAGGCAGGTAAGTTTAAAATATTCCAAAATTCATTAACCCCCTCAAGTTTGTTTCATACGCATGACCTACATTACGATAACACACAGACAAAGGGAGAAGTGAGTGCGAGAGAGAGAGATGAGCCACGCGACGGGTGCCTTGATTCCTCCAGGGTCCGACTGTGGTCCACTATTCTGTGTTCCTCCTCGCAATTGCATTCCTGCCCGTGGTGTTGCAAAATATGTTTGTAAGTGTTTTCTATCCTCAGTTTCTGCATTATTTTATCAAACCCATTTTTTGTCCTTCCGTATTACCTTGGTGTGAGAGTTTATTCTGTACGAGGTTATATTAGGTAGTTTAATATATAAAATCTATGCTCTATTTTCTTAGTTTCTCCAGTTTGCTTGCTGTCACATCTATATGATTGTTTGCCGTACAAATAGTATAACTCGCTCATGGTTATAGGAATGGAATGTTAGATAACATTGAAATTCAATAATTTTGTTACCTATTATTCTCCCAAAATAAGCCATTCGTATAATATGGCTTCCAATCGGGATTGGATGTACCGGCGATTGGATGAAAATGGGTTTCTAAGGGATGAGTTTGATAGGGGGTAGTACAATTTCTGGAATTCACATATTCACATGCAGAAACTGTGAATAATTCTTGTATAAAATGCCCATGTTTAAAGTGTTGCACTCAGAAATTTAATGACCATGGAACTGTACACTATCACCTCGTCCGTTATGGTTTTAAGAAAGGCTACACTACCTGGAACATTCATGGGCAACCATTTCGCCTACGACCAGTTGGTGAAACTTCTACCTCCAGGAATGATGACAACTTTGGGATGAGAGACATGACCTTGGATGCTGCAGGACCGAATTTTTGATTGGTCATTTCCTAGGGATAAGCATCCAACGGACAGGGAACAACCACCCAACCCAGAAGCTGAGAAGTTCTATCAATTGTTAAAAGATGCTGAGGAACCTTTGTGGGAAGGTTGCACGAAACAGACAAGATTGTCTGCAGTGTCACAGATGTTGAATATTAAGTCCGATTTCAACCTATCCGAACCATGTATGGATTTTATCATAACATTGATGAGAAGCACTTTGCTAGAAGATGTAGTGTTCCCAAGTAACTTGTACAATTCAAAAAAGATGGTGGCCAACTTGGGTTGGGTTATCAGAAGATCAATGTTTGTCAGAGAAATTGCATGTTATATTACAAAGAAGACATGCACAAGACAAAGTGCACGATGTGCGGTCATGAGAGATACAAGTCACGAAATGTAGGCTCTAGAATAGATGTGCCATTCAAGGTTTGCGCTACCTACATCTCATCCCAAGACTTTAAAGGCTTTATATATCAAAAATTACATCCAAGGAGATGACATGGCACTTCCATAATCCATGTGAAGATGGTAGCATGGCACACCCTGCGCATACTGAAACATGGAAGCATTTTGATCGTACTCATCCTCAATTTGCATCTGAGCCACGCAATATTCACCTAGTAATGTGCACATATAGATTTACTCCATTCAACAACAACGCCATTTCTTATTCTTGCTGGCCAGTAATGCTAGTCATATACAATCTTCTCCTAGGCATGGCAATGGAAGAACCATATATTTTCTTAAATATGGTTATTCCGGGTCCAAAATCCCCTGGAAAAAAGTTGGATGTGTTTTTGTGGCCTCTTATTGATGAATTACAACTATTATGGCATAAAGGAGTTGAGACGTATGATGCATTCAATAAACAGAATTTCATTATGCGGATAGCCCTTATATGGACAATTAATGACTTCCCCACTACAGTATAGTTTCTTGCTGGAGCACTCATGGTAGATTGTCTTGTCCATATTGCATGGAGCGTACAAAGGCTTTTCGTCTAATCAATGGACGGAAGCACTCATGGTTTGATTGTCTCCGTCAATTCTTACCTCCCCAATCACGCATATCAAGCACAAAGTCAACAGTTTATCTGAAGTCAAAGTGAAAAAGACAATCCTCCTCCACATTTATCAGGAACAGAAATCAAGGGAGACTATCTGTATTGCCTCCACAAAGTTACAATAAAGATAGGAATCCTAAAGATTTCCTTGCATATGGCGATGCACATAATTGGGTTAAAAAAAGCATCTTTTAGGAGTTACCTTATTAGACCACAAATCTTATTCGCCATAACTTGGATGTGATGCATATTGAAAGAAATATCTTCGAAAATGTGTTCAACACTTTACTAGATGTGAAGGGAAGGTCGATGGACAATGAGAATGCAAGGAAAGACATAGAGTTGTACTGTGATCGGCCTGAACTACATATATTTCAAAATATAGAGGACAACTAGTGAAACCCAAAGTAACCTACACACTAAGTGCCAAACAAGTGAAAGAGGTGTGCAAATGGACGAAAGGCTTGAAACTCCTGATGGCTATACTTCAATATTGGCCGATTGTGTAAAACAAAGGAGTGAAAGTTCTATGCAATGAAGAGTCATGATTTGCCACATGTTCATGTAGAGGTTTACTTCCAATTGTTTCCATGACCTCTTACCTAAAATGGTGTGAAAGCTATATCGGAGCTGAGCGTTTTCTTTAGAGACATATGCAATTGTTTTGCATGTAAAACACATGCAGCTCCTAAAAAATAATATTGTGGAGGTAATCTGTAAATTAGAGAAATCTTTCTACCGACATTATTCAATGTAATGGAGTATTTTCCCATCCACTTGGCCTAGAAGCAAAAGGGGGAGGCCGGTACAGTATCGTTGGATGTATCCATTTGAAAGGTTTATACTAAGTTATACATATTCGACAATGTACAGTTTTGCATTTATGCATGGTCGATTATCACACAAACCAAATCAATATAGTCTGTATATTTTCACAGGTTTCTATGCTGTTTAAAGCAAAATGTGAAAAAACGTGCCATGTAGAAGCTTATATTGTGGAGGCATACATTATTGAGGAAGTGGCAACATTTTGCTCTTTATACTTTGACTCCAATATACACACCAGATTAAATCAAGTGCAAAAATGACGATGGTGGGGAAGTGCAGTTGTGTGGGGAGCTTTCAGTTTTTCATCATTAAGTAACCTCTTGGGAATCAAAAATTGGTGACATTTCCAACAGACGTAGAATATTGGTTGGCACACAGATATGTGCTCCTAAATTGTGAAGAAATTGTTTCTTTTACCACGTGAGTTTCATAACACGCAGTTTATGATGACCTCGGAAACAGTTCAACTTATTATGATTGATTTTTGGATTTGTCCAGCAAGTTTGATGAAGACATGTATAGGCTATACCCAAGCCTTACGGAGGAGGACTTGGAGAGATTACGGGATTCCAAAATCCCTGATGGTTGCTGGATTATGTAAGTATAACAAAAGTAACAGTTTCAGCCACTAACTGTATCATGACAGCTAAAATTACGTAAATACAACTTCGCAGGTTAGAGATTCACAGCATATGGTTGATGAAAACATTTGCTGCATAGCACAAGGACCTAGTCAGTTGGTCGATACATACAATGGTTATTTTGTAATTAGGTATAAATTTCACACGCTTGATTATGGTTGCATAAATCCACATTGAATAGTGGTGTCTGTGTGCTGGGGAGCTCATGGAGCGAGGATGAGGTTGATTATTAGGATTGTTGGAAGAGGTGCTAGAATTGAAATACTTTGGAATGGGAAACCAAGTCGTTTTATTCAAATGCCATTGGTTTGATGTGTCCCTAGCCATCTTAGACTGAATACGCAATTTGGGCTTGTTGAAATCAATCGCAACCAGGAAGCTGAACACTAACAATACATTTGTATTGGCTCAATAAGCCGAGCAAGTCTACTGCACAAGTTTCCTGGAAACATTGGGGGAGGCGTGATTGGCATGCAGTGTGTAAAGTTAAATCAAGAAGCAGAATTCAGATGCCCTACTAGCAAGGCAGAGGGGAATGCGATCTTGCTATACCTAATGCTCCATTTTTCAAAAGCGTTTACCAGCACCATTTCAGATTGTCCTTACTATTGAACTTGATTCTCCGGGTATCTTAGTAGATCATAGTGCAGCACCAATTGAAGGTACCTATTGAGGAACTTCGACACCATCCAATCACAGACCAAGTACACGATAGGGAGTGGAATTGGAAAAGGGAGATACGGATGAATCTGAACCTGAGTTTGAAGATTTCAATTCAAACAGTAGTTGGATGGGGGGATGATTAGCGACCAGTGACTTTTGTATCGAATACTAAATAACATTTTCAAAATATTTAGAAATCTAATTCTACTGCTGTACATGCCCATTTTCCTTATATGTTTACAATATTTAGTTTTTGTTTCAAGTTCGACAAGCTGTCCAAGGTTTATTTTTTTGTTTGTTGAAATGTTCATGTGATTTTGTTGAACTCTTCAGTATTAACTCACACAATATGCTTCAGTATTAACTCACACAATATGGTGTATTAACTCATCCAACTATCTACTACTTCATTTCACCTGACAAAACCAATCACGTAACCTATTCTTTGTCCTGTCAACTGTAAAAATTTGGATTTATGAAAAAGATTACACTAGCAATGCATGCTGTATGTGTAGGATGTCTTTTAGCAGAGGCCGGGGACTTGGTAGGCGTGGTAGAGGTGGGCGTGGACTTGACGACAACTACACTACTAACCAGGTGCCTCAGACGTTTGACCAAGCAACTGATGAATTCCATATTCGAGACGAGTCAGAGGCTGGTAGGCGGATGGTGGATACATCGTCTAGCGCTGCAGTTGTGGCCCAGCCCTCTCCATCTAGCGTTGAACATGCTGGCCACCCTTCTCCTCCTAGCACAGCACCTGCAGGTCAGCCCGAATCTGCGAGTTCTAAACCTACGTATATTGATGACCGCCAACATATCCAACCATTTCATGATGGGTAAACTTTGCTTCTAACTTGGTCTAATTTTATTATTTAGTCCTAACTTATCTACATATTGCTGCAACTGAATTTCATTCAATTTGCATTTGGCAGCTTCATTCCTGAGGGTGTCACTCGCCAAATAATGTCCATTCTTAGGAGGTATCTAGAGCCACATGCAACATGGGAGCAAGTCCCTTAGGATAGGAAGGACAACCTATTTAATAAATTTAAGGTGATACTATATATATCCAAACAAATATTTGTTCTACATAACAAGAATTTCTAATTTACATATTTGCAATTTAAAAAAACTATTCTAATTCTGATAAGAGATGTACATGTGGTTGCCAGACCATGATGCCGGTATACGGTACTCATGGGAGCAAACCCACAAGAGAAATTACAAGAGCACAATTCAAAAAATAAAGAAAGCAGCAATCCAACAAGTTGTGAGTGATGACCCAAGGGATCTAATTAGAGTAGTGCCCAAATACATGCTCGCCACTGACTGGGAGGCAATCTGTAATGGCTGGATGAATGCACCAAACTATTAGAATAAGTGCATAAAAGCCAGAGAGAACAGATTGACCGAGAATGATGGATCAATTGTAAAACACACCGCCAATTCCATTTCATTTGTTGAGCACAAACGTAGAATGGTAAATTTCTTATCATAGTCACAATTCAGTTACATTTATTATATAAATTATTTACTTAATGAATTAATAATACACTAGGAACAAGGCGGGGCGAGGGTCAGCCAAGTTGCGGTCCATGACCGTACTCACCAGAGAAAACAAGGAGAGAGTGATTATGTCGACAACAAGTCGAAGAGGGTTTGAGTAAGCTTCTAATACCAAATTCACAATATATTAAAATTCACTACCATAATTTTCAGCAGATATATGTTCTTTATGCTACTACTATTATAGACAGAGTGCTTAAAACATTTGATTTTCGACTGGACCTATTATATCATGTGATTATTAGATTTGAAGGTGGCTTATTTCTTAAATTAGAATGTGACTTATATACTTCGTTTAGGCAAGTAAGCTTTCAATAGATTTTAATACCTATTATATGAGGCTGAGCTGAGATCTACTTGTAACTGAACAAAATCCTACTTGTAACTGAAACAATTGTTGCTTGTGTGACTGGAATTAAACTTTGTTTTATCAATGAAGATATATACACATAATTGAACTTTAATGTGCTTATAACTATAGGGGCCTCTCATTGTAACCGTACAAAAGCTATGCTTGTAACTGAACAAGTCATTGCCTCTAAGAGTTGATCCTAGTTTGATTGAATAGAGGGACATATCTACATGTAACTGAACTGAGATCTGCTTGTAACTGAACGGAGTCCTGCTTGTAACTGAAACAATGGTTGCTTGTGTGACTAGGATTAAACTTCGTTTTATCAATGAAGATATATGCACATAACTGAATTTTAATGTGCTTGTAACTGTAGGGCCTCTTATTGTAATCGTACAAAACTATGCTTGTAACTGAACAAGTCATTACCTCTAAGAGTTGGTCCTAGTTTGGTTGAATAGAGAGGCATATCTGCATATAACTGAACTGAGATTTGCTTGTAACTGAATAGAGTCCTACTTGTAACTGAAACAATGGTTGCTTGTGTGACTAGGATTAAACTTCGTTTTATCAATACAGATATATGCACATAACTGAATTTTAATGTGCTTGTAACTGTAGGGGCCTCTCATTGTAATCGTACAAAGCTATGTGTGTAACTAAACAAGTCATTGCCTCTAAGAGTTGGTCCTAATTTGGTTGAATAGAGGGACATATCTGCATGTAACTGAATTGAAATCTGCTTATAATTGAATACAGTTTTGTTTGTAACTGAAACAATGGTTGTTTGTGTGACTGGGATTAAACTTCATTTTATCAATGAAAATATATGCACATAACTGAACTTTAATGTGCTTGTAACTATAGGGACCTCTCATTGTAACTGTACAAAACTATGTGTGTAACTGAACAAGTTATTACTTCTAAGAGTTGGTCCTAATTTGGTTGAATAGAGGGACATATATGCATGTAACTGAAAGGAGATATGCTTGGAATTGAACTAAGATCTGCTTGTAAATAAACGGAACCCTGCTTGTAACTGAACCAATGGATGCTTATGGCTTAGACCTATTCAAATACAAGCATAGTTCCGACTGGTTACAAAAATATCGCAGCTGAGTTACAAGCACAGTTCTATTTGTCTTTCTAACTAAAATCTATTTTTTAAATTCTTCTATTCTAGTCTTATCGGGTAATATGATTACTTGTCATTGATTTATTTTTAGGAGGAGTATGACCACTCATATTGCAGTCAATATGACAGCAATCCTACTACAGAAAGCTCATTTGATGCATAAAAATGGGTTGCAATCTGTGGTGGGCCTTGCAAAAATCAAATTTATGATTTTGGGAACATCTATCATCACAGAGAGCTTCCTTCTATTGGCAGTTCATCTAAATCCATCTCTACAGCACCTCCTCCTGGATATGTCAGTTCAGATCAATTACAAGAGGCAATTGCTAAAGCGCTTGCAAAGGAGAGACAAACAGCAACATTAAGAGAGGCACAAGTGCTTTAGGAGGTCAAGAAATTAGCAGAAGAGACACTGAAGGCCGGAGAGGAGGCAATGAAGGCCAGGGAGGAGGCTTTGATGGCTTCAATGATGGAAAAGTTCAATACAATGCAAGGTGGATCATCAACCCAAAATCAGAGCATTGGAGAAGGCAATAAGCAGTGAAGTTACAGTTTAACATTGTTATGTTTTAATACTTTACATTCTTATTTCATTTTTTATGTTCCAAAATAGTTATCAAATTGTATTATTAAAGATTTCAACATTTCAACCTAATTGTACGATGATGTTTCATTACTTTTCATGTATGCTACTGGTGAATAACAATTGAGATGATACAAATGTATTACAAGAATTTTTTATAATGTATTATGGGAATTGAAATGATATATATGCATTACAACAATTACAGCATCAGTAACCCCTACAATGGGTCACAAGGAGGTCACAAAATTAATGACCCAATTGTGACCCTACAAGCAATTAGGATATAAGGTTTAATGGGGGTCACTAAATAGTGACTAACTAATAACAGAAAAATTGCGTCACTGATTACTTACCGCATTTCGGTCACTAAATGTGTATCTAATTTTGTTATAAGAAGGGTCACTAAAATAATCAGTGACCGCCATATCAGTGACATTCACTAATTAGTGATCGCATGTTTTTTCGGTCACTGATTAATGATGGAAAACTGTGGCACTATTTAGTGACCGAAGTAATGGTGGTCACTAATTAGTGACCGATTTTATTCGGTCACTGATTAGTGATCGCCTTCATCACAAAATCGATTAGTGACGAGGGTTTTTCTAACCACCTGTAGCGGTCACAAATGTGATCACTGATTTATTCAGTGATCGCTGCCCTTGAAATTAGTGACTGATCATGCGGTCACAAAATGGCATTCTTCTAGTAGTGGTTCAACTCACTTTATAGTCCATTTAGTTAGATCCTATAGTGAGACGGTGCTAAAAGTTGGCTAGGATAGTTCCAACTAGTTCAACTTGGATCTAATTACTTGATTTAGAGTGGTCGGTTCAGTCTAGCCAATTCATGCTAGTTCATGCTAACTCATTAGGCCTTGTAAAGGTAGCCATCCTTTTTGTGAAGCTCTTTGCCAAAAAAAAAAAAGCTCTTTCTTTGTTTTTATTAAGAGAGAGATTGTTTCCAATGTTTGTGGTAGGACCCTTAGGTAGTGGGGGCATCAGTTTAAGACTGTCCATATATACCTTTCTCTAGTGGATTAGTTTACTCTCAATCCTAAAACTCTTTATCCCGTTTTAGTCAGTGGGTTCGCCCTTTCTTATCTGGAACTCTCTCTTTTTGGTTCGTTCTTTGAGTTGCAAAATTAGTGTGGGAAGATTCTAGACTGAATCCCAAAATATGATGTGACATGTCTCACCAAGCTTTTGAGTCAGTAATAATGGAAGAACTTTTACTTTGGAACTCTGCCTTATTTTAGTTGACGTGTCTATCTTCCTTGTGTAGTGCCAATTCGGTCAAACTAAGAGAAGCAAAAAAATTAAGCTTTTGATTTAGTAAAGACAGCGGTGATAGAGAGAGGAAAATGTAGGATGGCGGTGTTGCAATTTGGGAAGGAAGATGACAAAGGCTTTCATAGTCGTGCTTGGCCCTTGTTTAGGTGATGATGTTGGGAGGAAAATATAGAAAGGCCTGTCTTTCAGTTGACAAAGGCTTTCATTTTATAGTCTTGGTAAAAGGGCCCTTATTTTGCAACTCGCAAGAATGGTGAGGGGCTCTTGTTCTACAACTCGTGAGAATGGAAAAAGTGTCCCACTTTGCTTTTTTCTATTCTCCAACTGGTAATAGCGACAAAAGCAATCCCCAAAATCTGATGTGACATGAAGCTCTCCAAACTCCAATTCACGTGGTCCCTAAGTCCTAAAAATGTAGAAGTGTGCACAAAACCTTCACCCCTTTTCCAATGTCGATAAGAAGACGTGCAGAAGAAGTGACTGTGGAAGAAGCAGCTGAGTTCTTACCCCTAGAGTGCCTGATGGATGGAGATGATCGGTTGGGCGTGAGGATAAAGATGGAAAGCTGCTTGGTGTAAGTTTTAAAGTTATACGTTTGATTCTTGAAAATTCATCCATCTTTTAAACAATCCCTCAATGTTGCTCTATTTTTATTTCAATACCTTAATTGACTTCCTCAACTCTAAATTACTTTTGTGTGTAAATTTTTAATTATTTATGAAAGTCTTCTAGTACACATAAAATTATAAAAATTGAGAGGGAGAGATTCTATAAGAAGCCTATAATAGTTACAATTTTTTTGATGGCGTGCCCACCCTCAACAATAGCTCCACTCGTGACTTTTTTCTTTGTAGGTGTGAGAATTCTATAAGAATGTAGAGAGAAGCTAAAGCTTGCCACTTGAGAAGAGAGAAGAAGTTAAGAAACCTTCTTTGCTTCTGTGTGTTTTTAAGATTTTTACCATCTCTAAGGGCCCATTTGGTTTCCACGAGAAGAGAAGGTAGGATAGGGCTGGTTAGGATAAAATAATCCTATCTATACAGTAATTTGAATTTTAATCATTGTTTGGTATAATTTATTCTCAACTTGGATAAAAAAATTGGATAAAAAACCAAATTACCAATTTACCCTTGTGCATGCTGCACAGTCGCAGGAGCTTGTACCAGTCATCAACTGCGAGAACCTATTGCCTACCAAAGGATTTGTTACTGAGGAAGGGGAGCTTAGATTTTAGAATGGACAATTGTCCTTCTTGCAAATTTGCGACTAGGGAAGGGGTTCTCGTAGATCAATGACCAGAGAAGGGGAATTGCGATTAGGAATGAGGAGCTTAGATCTAAGAAAGGACGATTGTTCTTCTCGCAAATTTGAAACTGGGGAAGGGGTTCTCACAGATCTGTGAAAAGGGAAGGGGGACTACGATCGGGAAGGGGGAGCTCGGATCTGAGAAAGGACAATTGTCCTTCTCACAAATATGCGATCGAGGAAGGCATGATTGCGATCAAGAAGGGGGGCTCGGGTTTGAGACCAACTCTCTAGATCTTCTCACCCAGCGACTTTGGACGGTGAACAATGATCTACATTGGCAACTGGTGACAGATGACCAGGATGGTGATCTACAGTAGGGGTAATATTGTCATAAATTTTTTTTTGAATACTGTTCATGAGGGAGCAGTTTTATCACACCTATCCAATGGAATACACTTATCCCACTTGAGGTGAATAAGGGTAGATAAACTCTGATGCCTCAATTTTTATCCCATTTTATCACAAATCTACTGAACATGAGAGAATGGAAGACAAGACAGGATAAGTTTATCTTATCCTGCTTTATCTCCCCTACCGAATGGGGCCTGGGGGGAGGAAATTTGTAGCCAGTTGCTAATTGGTGTCCATAGACAGTGTGTTTGGTTTTAGGAGTCATTTTGGGAGTTAGACTATTTTGCTACGAAATTAAAAAAAAATTCTAACTCTTTTGTAAGTTTGATTCATTTAGGAAAAAAATTACCTTTGAAAATTTTAATTTTTTTTTGTTTAAATTTTTTTTAGTACGCATATAGACTTGTAAAAACTTTACCTATGTAATTAAATACAAATATGTTCTATATAGCATTCAAAATAAAAAAACAAACCCATAATAGAACACGTAAATACTGAAGTGGTTGTGGAATTATTCAAGCCACGTATCACCATTTTTCATGGAATGACATTTAATAGTGTTATTTTTTTGCTAATAAACCAAAAAAATAAGAAGTGTTTCTTTGTACACTTAAAACTCTCGAATATCTTATTATTATTTTTGAGGATAAAGTGAAGAGCAGTGATATTCAACGGTGAATTTTTGTTCCATTGTCTTTGATTTGGAAGACGGGTGTACATTCAGTAATTTTCAAATGGAAAAGGAAATTACTGCAGAAAATGAAGCAAGGCCAAATAAAAGTGCATGACGTAACTCCAATGAAAATAAAGAAGGGAGTTTGGCGTTGACCTGTAGCAGAATGGTTGGCCTTTTCTTGCCGTTATTGCTCTTTTATTTGTGTTCCTTTCGTTCTTAACTACGGCATTTTCCATCTATTGGCATGGACTGAATGAGGCCATTCTTGTCAATTCAAACATTATGATTTTGTATTGATTGTTATAATATTTTTTTTCCTTTATCTAAAATATTTTATACTGATTCACAGCAACTTGTTTCTTTGTCCACTTAAATATCCGTGACTCCGCTTCTTGTCTCATAAAATTTATTATTGGGTCCAACATCATTTATTTATAGTAGTTTCGTATAAAATTAATATAATTTAAAATATAACACTTTTGAAGATTTTAATATATTATATTAATATATATATATTTACCATTTATAATTTTTTTTAAAATTATATGTTTTTAAAGTAATGAATAAGATACAGTCAACTTTATCAGTTTCAAAATGTTAAGGAAGATTTATGATTGGGTTCTATTTGAGTACCAATCACAAACAGCCGACAGCATTCATTGGCTTTTTATTGAACTTTTGGCTGTGTTTTTTCGAGTGTCTTTTTCTCAGGCACATTTAGATAATTTCTAGTTTTTTAAAATTAGGAATAAGTTGAATTGCATTTAGGTAGTTTTCGTAAATGTTTCTAAGAAATTAGGAGTTGAAAATTAAAGTATAAGTGACACTACAAGAAAACAAGGTTTTCAGTGATGAAATAGTTCGTTGCTAATTACCGACGGATTTTACCAACTGATTACCAAGTTGTCACTAAATCTGTCATTAAATCAGCGACGGAAACCAATTCGTCGCTAATCCATCGCTGATTCAGCGACGGAAAAATTTTCTATCGCTAATTCGTCACTGATTCAGTGATGGATAGCAATTTGTCACTAATCCATCGCTGATTCAATGACGGAAAAAAATTTCGTCACTAATCTGTCGCTAATTCAGCGACAAACAGCAGTTTGTCGCTAATTCAACAACGAAAAAAAATTTCGTCAGTAATTCGTTGTTAATTCAACGACACAACACTACTCTGTTGGTAATCTGTTGCTGAATAAATGACGGACATAAGTTCCGTCAGTAATCGGTTGCTAAATTAGCGATGGAGCACCAATCCATCTCTAATCCGTCGGTAATTTAGCGATGGACCAAAAATCGTTGGCAAATCCGTCGCTAAATTAGTGACAGAGCACCAATCCGTCAGTAAATCCGTCGCTAAATTAGTAACGGACCACTAATCCATCGGTAATTTAGTGACGGACCACAAGTCCATCAGCAAATCTGTTGCTAAATTAGTGACGGATTGGTGTCTATTAGTATTAGCGACAGAACACCAATCCATCGCTAAATCTATCTCTAATTTAGTGACAAACCATCAATTGTTGCTAAATCCGTTGCTAATTTAGTGACGAACATAAATTTCATCGATAATCTGTTCTTGATTTAGTGACAGAACTATCATTTTGTTGGTAATTTGTTAATAATTTAATGATGGAACAAATATTTTATTACTAATTTAGTGACAACACTGTTTTTCATTAGTAACTCGTCGAATATTAGGGAGATCGAAGGTTTGGATTAACTGAATATGCTGTAATTAATGGCTTACATCAGCTATTAAATCTCTCAAATTGCTAAAATAGAGGAAGGAACGCATCCGTAAATATATACAGTATATCGTATTATTTACAAAAGGTTGACCCATTGCCATTATGGATCGAGCTTCGATAAGCTTGGACCTCGACGTTACAATGTAAGAGTGAAGATAGATTTAATATATGAAACTATTACTAAATTTAATATATATAAAATTGAATACTTTAAAAAATAAAAATAAAAGAGGTAAGAGTGAAGATATATATATATATGTGTGTGTGTGTGTGTGTGTGTGTATGAAAATATTAAATAGTTTTTATAAATTGAGCTACTAATATATTCAAATATGTTAAAAAATGAGAATAATAATTAAACTAATATTTAAACAGTTTATTTAAAAAATAATTTAAATATGATTAAATAAAGAATAAAATAAAATTTTGAAATAAATATAACAAAGTCACGCCATTTTAAATTTTACATTTCTTTTATTTGCAAATAAATTTGCAAGCCCAAAGCTCACCGAAAAATATTATAGGAAATTAGGGTTGAGATAATTTTTAAATTTAAAAATAACATATAAAATAAATTAAAAATATGCCAAACAAAGTCTAAAAGAATGGCCACTAGGATTATCCATTAATATTTGGTTTGTCTAAATATTTTGGATTTTTTTTTGTGTGAAAGAGATTTGCAAAATGTCCAGCAATTCGAATATGATCCATTGACAGCACTACGAATAATATTATTGCATATCTATAATAATTTTTTTTTTTAAAATGTCCAACTTTGAAGACAAAAACTCGTTTCTAAATTTTTTTAATATTTTTTATTTTGAAATAAATTCAATCATAAAAATACATTGAATACCTTTTTTTTTTTTTAAGGAAACGGTGCACAAATTTTTATTCAGTTAATATTTTTTAAAATTATAAAATACACTTATAAATTTATATGAATATAGTTTAGGACTAACATAATATTGTAGGATGGAAATGAAAGCAAGTGGTTTTATATGAAATAAAAGAAAAGAAAGAAAAAGGAGAAAATGAATTGGCAATGGCCCTTAGACTTTTAACTGAATTTAAGTTTAAATATAAAATAATTTTTTCATTTTAAATATAAAACATTTTTTCTTTTATAATAAAAATAATTTTATTTTATATTACCAAACATAGCCTCGCTAGTTCCTTTTCCTCCCAACCTGCTATTCAATGTATGGATAAAAAAGGGGCTTCTAGAAATTTCATTCTTCCAAATAATCTCCTTTTTCTTGTAAAATACATATCAAACAAGGGAATATCTCCGTCCTTAAACTCTTTTCCTTATCTTTCAGTCAAAAAATGCATACAAGGCAAAGTTGTCGATCTAAATTTGATTTTAGTATAATGTCTTACATATTTTGTATTTTTTAATTATATATTTTATTTTAAATAATTTATAATTAAATATTTATAACATATTTAATTAATCAAATTAAAATTTGGTCAAATCCGACTAGATCCCGACCGGCGGATCCAGACCGTGAATATATTCAATTGCAAGAAGATCATGTGTGGCTCATGCCTCATGATTTAAGTTGGAAATTTGAAAACTCTTTTTTATTTAAATGTAACACTTTTTTTTAGCTCGTACAATTTTTTTGGGATACTTCAAATTATGTATTGAAAAACTGAATTTCAAAAATAGAGCATGAGGAATAATAATAATAAAAATAAAATAAATTTGGAGAAAGAATGTACTGAAGCGAGTGAGTCGCAAGTTTAAAATCAAATTTTTTAAATTTTTAAATGAAGATTTTAATTTAAAATATTTAGTAATAATATAAATCAACAGAAAACCAAATAGAATTATAAAATATAAAATTATAAAATACACTTATAAATTTATATGAATATAGTTTAAGACTAACATAAAATATAAAATAAAATTAATTTTATTATAAAAGAAAAATATTTTTATATTTAAAATGAAAAATTACTTGTCGGAACGCACCCTATCTTTCCCTCCCCTATTCCCTCCCTAAAATCTCTTGACTTTTATATTTTACCCCCTTTTCTCTCCTCCCCATCTCTCCTCTCCCGGAACTTTCCCTTCAAGCCAAATCTGTAACCCCTCCAGTCTCTTTCCCTTCAGCACTAGTGGGAGAGCCGACCACCTAGAAGCGACCGTTGACAGCCGTGCTGTCATGCTCCGGACTTGAGTTTTCAACCTCTTCCTTCTTCCGTCCTCCGTGCTGTCATGCTCCGGACTTGACAAGGTAAGATAATCGACTCATCTTTGCTTTTTGAAATTTTTGTGTTTAACTTGAGAGTTTTCTTCAAATTATTTTGAGGAGTTGAAATATCTAGCCTATTTAGAGTGAAATCCATAAAGAAATTACAATATAAGATGAATTTTTTGGGGATTTTCTGCAACCGGGTCACTAGATCGTGCTCCCGGTGCCCATGGCTTTCCATTCTGTGCTTTAGGTTGTTGTTTAATGGATAACCAATGACTTGCATAGTTGTTACATCTGCGTCTACTTGTTAGACAAGTTGACTTCTTTTTGGATCCGTACTTCGGTTGATGGATCTTTTTTAATTTTTTTCCTTTTGATATTTATACTTTGGTTATGGAGATGGTCATTTGTGGTTATCTGCCCCGCTCCCCCTGGCCCGCTTGTGTTTGTGATTCTGTCTTTTGGTTATATATTTTGAACCTATATAAATAAATTTGCTTGTGTGTAGGTGTTTTCGGTTTGCAAGGATAAGGTGCTGTTTGGTACCCGTGGTGAAATCAAGTTGCGAGCATCAACTGGAGCTATTTTAAATTAAAAGAGAAATATGCTTGGAAAAACACCCCAAAAAACTGTTTATGAAGGATTCTAAAAGTCAAGATTACTTGAACAGCTATATGGATAATGCCCGACCTCTATTGTTCTATGCTTATTAAAATATTTGTACAAAGGTAATTTCTTGAGCAAATTATTCACAAATTATTTCAACATTGCTCTTTAAGACTAGAGCGGGGAAGTTATTTGGTTTCCTCATCACCATTGAAAGGCGGACACTAGCTGTGTTAAGTCCAGTCTTAAATGTCCAGCCTGAGGTGGGAAACGGCTCTGCGAAGGATACGACGAGGCAGCCTAGACAAATGCCGCAGGTTGCACAATAGAGGTTTGCAATTGAAGATTTGAAACTCACCCGATTGGAACAACGAAGTGAAACTAAGTTGGGTAACCATCCGGTTCATTTACCTCGTGCAGTGGATAACTATATTATGTATCCATACTGTAAACAATTCAATCACAGTGGCAGCTCTAATCCTTTACCACACATTACAGGGTTTTCTCTTTCTATGTTTGTCTTCGAGTGTTGCTCTATCATGCTTTTCCAACACGTCTTGTTTAAAATACAAATGTCTTTTTTCTTATGAGATTATCTTGGAGAGCACAATAGACAAAGCATTTAAGAAAACATATTGCATCATGAAAATTGTTTCTAAATGGGTGTCTAATTGTGATTCAGCTGTAACATCTAACTTGAATCATTTCTTTTCGTTTCTCATCTTTAAATCCAAACATACCTTAAAAGATCTTCTTGGTGGGGCTTGCTCTGGATAAGTATTCCTGCTACTTTTCTTAAATAGATTAGAAGCTTAATTTATTTTTTCTACCTGGTGATGTTAGAACCTAATTTGTTTGTTACAATGAACTTGAAAACTGCATTATTGGTCCCTGGAGGTGTGAGTTCACACCAAGGCACCACTTGTTTTGAGTTGAACTTGAAAAATATTGGGGCATGGATGGTGACAGGGAATGGAACTGTCCATGTCTTAATTACTTTGTCAAAATTTGTTAAAAAGCACACCAGGTCATTTACTCTGTTTAAAAATTAAGCTTCAACTCAGCTAAATCTTTTTGCAACTACATCAATTCTTGGAAGTCAACATTTAAATGTTTAATTCTGGAGGACAAGAGTTTGTCAGCCTGGTTTAATTGAATTAATATAATGTAACATGACAAATTTGCTGCTCTGAAAATACAATGGCTCATTAGTTGCACAGTTGCTGTTTTTCCTTAATTGTTTCTAATTTTATAGTAATGACTTCATTCTGGCAGCATTGATTTCAAGATTAGAACAATTGAACTTCATGGCAAACACATAAAATTGCAAATTTGGGATACTACAGATGAGGAGCGGTTCGGACTATCACAACAGGTATAGTTTTGGTTTTCAAATGATACGTGCAGCTGTATTTAATTGTATTCTCATCTATGGCACATGAAAATAATAGAATTACATAGATTATCCACCTGGGTGATTTGACTATTAAAATGAACTAGACTATTAGAGCATCCATGGAGCTAAAAGTGACATAAGATGCATATATCTCACCGAGATACTGAAAGATTGATATGCTTGGCTGTCAATCGAAATCATGTTATTGCTTAGCCTTAAAATATTAAGTTTTCTTTTTGACATTTGAAATTGTTACGATTAACTGAATATTTTTAATTGAAAATCTAATTGCTTAGTTGATTTTGTTCTGAGTAACAATTTCATTCTAATTAAATTTACAAATTTGTTGTAATTACTCTTTTTTGTAGCTTACTACCAAGGAGCTATGGGTATCTTGATGGTTTATGATGTTACAGATGAATCATCATTCAACAGTAACTTCCTTTACCTTTGCAGTGCTTGCTTCCAATACATAACAAATTTCACATTAGATCACTTCATCCATCCAGCTCGTGTTTTAAGTATGTGAAAGCTCAAATAGTTTTCTGTTTGCGGTCCACTTGATTTTGTTTTTAGCGGACAGTGTATATGTCTAATTCTATCTTAACTTGTAGTTCTAAGAAATATTAGAATTTTTTTAAACTAAATAAGCTATATTTATTTCACTTATTCATTGAGCTTAGCTTAGCTCATTTCAGACAATAGGAATTGGATTCACAATATTGAACAACATGCCTTAGATAATGTTAATAAGATACTGGTGGGAAACAAAGCTGACATGGATGAATGCAAAAGGGTAGGCTATTCATTCTTTTACATATTGTCTCATTGGAATCTCTTCTTAGACTAGGTTGTTAGATTCTCAAGCATATAATTGTTTTTCTTGCACTTTTGGTTTATGCTTGAGTATCTGGGCTTGGAAGGAAATTAATTTAACTGTGGCTAACTAAATATATTTTTATTTTTACTTTATTATTGGCTATGGTTATAACTGTGGCTAAATTAACATCTAACCGTGGCAAAAAAAAGGTTGTCACGGTTGATGAAACCATAGCAAACAATATTGCGACACGGTTTTATGAACCCTGGCAACCACATTTTAGTCACAGTTTTTGTGCGTGTTAGCCATGGTTTTTGTGTGTGTTAGCTATGGTTTTGACCGTGGCTAATTATTGATTTTCTTGTAGTATGTATGCATGAGTTATTAATTTGTTATGTTACATGTATTTATTTTCTTATATTGTCATTTAAAAATGTAGAATATGAAATATTAGAGATGATTTATTCTTTTTTACTTGTTTTTATATTAATTATAATTTTTATTTATTTATATTTTATTATCTTATGTTTATATATATATATTTGTAAGATGGCAACTAAAGGAAAGGGAGGAAGAGGATCTAGAGGTAGGGGACAGGAACATGGTGTATAAGGTTGTGGTCTAAGACGTCAATTAATTCTCAACGAGGGTCAAGAGAATGACTTAGAGAATTTATATATATAAACATCGATAGGGCATTTATCTGAGGGAGGATCAAATAACGGAGATGAATATCTAGTATTTATAATATGTATGTTGGAGTAAGACATTGAAATCTTGTTGGATAATATATATATATATATATACACTTTCATGATTGTGTTGTATTTTTTAATGAATTATGAGCAAATTGTTTTATTTTTATTATATTAAGCATTATGAAAATGAAATATATGTTTCTATTAGAAACAGGCATTTGTATTGGAAAAAAATTACCAATAAAAATTCAATTATAAATTTTTTAACCAAAAGCAAAATTAGCAATGGAATTTTCGTTGGTAATTTAGTGGCGAAATTTAGCGACAAAATTTTCATTGGTAATTTAGCGACGGAATTTAGCAATAGAATTTTTGTTGGTAATTTAGTGACGGAATTTTTGTTGATAATTAAGCGACAGAATTTGACGATAGAATTTCTGTTGATAATTTAGTGATGGAATTTTTGTCGCAAATTTTCGGTCGCTAAATTTGCGGCGGCCATTTTACCAATGGAATTTTTTCTGTTGCTAAATGCATTTAGCCACGGAAATTTGCCGTCATTGAAGAACTGTTTTTTGTAGTGTAAGTTAGGTGCATTTGTAAAATAGATTATAAAATTTTCAAAATAGTAAAATTGATATTGGAGATGTAAATTTTATAATTTACTTTAGGAGAAATTTTGAAAAAATTTAAGAAATTTTGAACAATTTTCATGGAGTAATTTTAGATTTAAAAGAAATTTAGAAAAAAATTCAAAATAGTTTATACTTAATTACAATAATATTATTCATAACCAGAAGTATTTTTTCTCAATACATTACCACAAAGTAAAGGTGAATTGGTGATCACAAATTAGTGATCACAGGAATGGGTCACTAATTCGTGATTGATTAGTGACCGATCACTCTCAATTTTTTTTTTTTTTTTTTTTATATAGTAACTAATTATGTGTCCCCAATGACAATGGTTACAAATCATTTACAAAATTAGCGACCAACAATATTTTAGTTACTAAAGAGTCACTAATTAGTGACCGCATCTAAGATGGTCAGAAAATGAGTTACTAATTAGTAACCAAAACTATGGTGGTCAGAAAATGGATCACTCATTAGTGATCCCACTTTAGCTAGTCACAAAAAGGTTATTAATTTGGGCATGGGTTTTAGATTCAATCACTAATTAGTGACTCCTACTTGGCGATTACAAAAGAGGTCACTAATTAGTGACCCATTTTCTGGTGGTAATTAGTGACCCTCTTTCTATTGGTTACTAAAGGGGTCACTAGTTAGTGACCTCCATTTCTGGCACATCTTCATTTAGTTTTAAGCATATATTAAAATATATTTTTCAAGTTTTAGCATTTGTCTTACAGTCACTTATTTGTTTGGCTGCAAGTAACGTTCTGTTAAGTTAAAGAAAATTCTTATTCAGTTATAAGCAAATGTTGGTTCAATTACAAGTATAGACATGTGTTTATTTCACAAATTCAATTCTAAGTCCTACAAAAAACAATTAGTATGGTTACAAAGAGCATTCGGTTCAATTACAAATAAGGACCCGCTCAGTTACAAATAGTAATATGTTACATTACAAGTATATCTCTATTCAGTTACAAACATTTTTCAAGTCTAAGCTTTTATTTTACAGACACCTATTTGTTTAGTTATGAGCAATGTTATCTTAAGTTGCAAGTGGAAATCCATTCAGTTGCAAGCAGCTCTCCATTCAGTTATAAATATAGTTTTGTGTTTTCCTCACAAATTCAAGCCTATGTGTTACAACTATTTATTGGTTCAGTTACAAGCAGTCACAAGTTTAGTTACAGGCAGAAAACCTATTAGTTACAAGCCAAGATTTGTTTAGTTATAAGTATATCCTAGTTCTGTTACAAGAATATATCAGAGTATTTTTCGAGAGTCAGCTTAGTCTTACAGTCAGTTATTTCTTCGATTGCAAGTAGCATTTTGTTAAGTTATAAGTAGAGACCAGTTCAATTACAAGTAGGTCTCTACTTAGTTACAAGCATAGATCAACGTTTATTTCATAGATTTAAGTTTATCTTAAAACAAAATATTGGTACGATTACAAGTAGCGTTCAATTGAATTACATGCAAGGGCCTGTTCAGTTACAAGCATATATCCTTTCGACTACATGAATATCTCAGTTCAGTTACAAACATAAATTAGAATTTATTTCAAAATCTAAGCCTTTTGTCTTGTAGACACCTACTTGTTCGGTTATAAGTAGCATTCTGTTAAGTTATAAGCAGATACCAGATCAGTTACAAGCTAGTCTCCATTCAGTTACAAGTATAGGTTTGTGTTTCTTTCTCAAATTCAAGCCTGAGTCTTACAGCAATCGATTGGTTCAATTAAAAGCAATGTTAAATTCAATGACAAGTAAGGATCGTTCAATTACAAGTAAAGATTCATTCAGTTATAAGCACATCTCTATTCAGTTATAAGCATATATCAGAGTTTATTTTCCATGTTTAATTTTGTCTTCCACACACTTATTTGTTCGGTTACAAGCAGCATTCAATTAAGTTACAATAGAGACTTATTCAGTTGCAAGTAGGTCTTCGTTTAGTTACAAGTTTAGATTAAGGTTTATTTCATAAATTCAAGTCCATCTCATATAACAAGCTGTTGGTTCAGTTACAAGCAGGAACCTGTTCAATTACAAACACATATCTGTTGAATTATAAGTATATATCAGAATTATTTGTTCAAGTCTAAGACTTTGTCTTACAGTCACATAGTTATTCGGTTACATACAATGTTCTGTTAAGTTACAAGTACATTCTCGTTTAGTTACAAGAATATATCTGTTTAGTTTCAAGCAATGTTTTGTCCAGTTAATGGATCCAATTACAAGTTTAAAATTGAACGTATGAAATATAGATTTATATAATAACTAATAATCATAACCAATAATTAATATCTGTACAATTATTTTCTTTGATATATTTACAATGAATAAGCATAACCAATAATCAATATTTGAACAATTGTTTTCCTGGATCTGTTTACAATGAATAAGCATAACCAATAATCAATACATATACAAATGTTTTTGTTGATATTTATAGAAAGAATAATCATAAATAATAATGAATATGTATACAATTATTTTTCTTGATCTATATATATATATATATATATATCCAACGAATAATCATTAAGAATAATGGCAAGACATTCAAGCTGTTTCATGTTGAACGTCCATTTGAAATTGCTTCATTTAATTTTTGTGATAAATGACGCAAAGCTTAATCTAATATGACCTATACCCTTGCATTTGTCAATACTTTCTCCTATATTGATTTCTAGGGCGCGTCACGCAGTTACATACATACTCTTTTGGAACTCTCGTATCATAAATTATAAAAACGTATTAAATTAAAATTAAATATATTATCTTGTACATATGATCATAATATTTTTGTTATGATGAATCACTTACGGGAGAATATTTAAGCACGGGTGTATTATCTCAGGTATACATGTATCTCAGTACATACACCCTACAATTATAACTGTATTCACATATTGAACATATATAACATGGCAAAATATTACATGTTCCAATTAATTTAAATCTATACTCACTGTTTGCTTACTTGGGGACATTTACATATTTGAGTCTCACATGGCCTTATTACAAGGATCTGAGGCCATATTCTTGCATGAGCTCCTCAAATCTCATTGTCTATGCAAAAAAACATGCATATTATTCGAAAGATGGAGGTAGATAGTGTACCAAAATCTATAAATTTGTTGTGAATACCACAATACCATGAATTGGTTAAGTTCTCTCCTTCTATTTGAAGCAGACTTCATAGAGTCTAATACATATAATATTCTTTGAGTGGAGTGTAGCATGTAACAAGTCCAATGGTCCTTGTAAACACGAGAAGTAAAAACTTAGAATAATTATAAAATTTCGGTAATTATACAGAGATATAATAATAACTAAATAGAAATATACTTGTGACTAAATATACATTATTACAATCATAATTATACTTACCCAAGTACAATTGAAGATGTCATATCCCACAAAAATGTGATCGAACACGCTCTCAAGGAAAGTGGTGATCTTCAAATTTTTTCTCAAAATGTACTATGACTTTATCCTATATGGGAAATAAATGATAACTCATCACATTATATTGAAACTACTCACTATAAATATAGTATAAAATACTCACCATAAACAAGGGGAACGTAATATGTCGGGTTACAACTCCATTTGCTTCTAATTGTTCATGATTTCATAGTGTTGCAGCGAACAGGGCAACCTACTTTTAGCATGGCAACATTAAACAATGCAACTCAATGTTAAATAATTTAATCAAAAGTAAGTAATATATACCATATTGGACACTTCTTGTCTATAAAAAAGACTGTGTGTGTCTACCACTGAGAGGTGAAATCTAAGGATACTAACTACTACCCTATCATATAAACGCAATGTATATGAATCATATGTTATAGAAATGTATAAATTAGTTTGAAGGTAACAAATTAATTGAGGTACATATCAACTTTAACTGGTGGTTTGTGAGTGTAAAATAAAAATAGTTTGATAAGGGAAGCATTTTTTACTTCATAGACAATCCCACCAATGGGGTGGTTGCTTATCTATTTTAGCAGTAGGCCTTGCAGATTAAGGTTGTTAGGCTTGAGGTTCGTTTTGTTCTATTTCCACCTCCTCATATTCTTCCTAAGGTGTCCCTTGGATATTGTTGACCTTTTCAGCCTCAATATCTTATCATTTTGGTGTAGAAGTAGTTTCTTTTAGCCCTTACTTTTCAATGGATATTGGGGATGTTGCAGTAGCCATTAGTGTAATGTTATCGAGTCTCAATTTCTTGCGAACTGTTGTCATTATATCATTGTACATATTTCTTGTTAGTTGAAACAAAATTAAAAGTAATTCAATAAACAATATATATTGATGATATGTCAGTAAGTGTGTAGTGTTTAACTCATGATGCAACCCACTAGCATTGCATTCTAGGTCCAAGTTAGCGCTTTGTTTGAAGACATGACCTGGAATGTATCTAAATATGTTAAGTGAATCTATCAAAAGATAAATAGCTTCACAACGACAAGCTTGCAATTTGACATATATATACTTGTAATATTACAAATGAATGCTTATAACTTTACATATCTATGCTTGAAACTAATCCTACAAGTGTTGCCTACAATAAATTATTAAAATAATTTGTTAGACACATTTTTTAAAATACTTGTGAAATTTAAATGGACAATAATATTACCTGAAAAGATGTAGGCTAGTAATATATTTGTGTAAATCTGTCACTTTAGAGTGATTTATTCCCATGAGAGAAGTATCGATAGCACCCGTGTTCTTTTAGTTGCCATTCTTTTACGTGCCATTCTAAATAACTAATCTAACACGTATAAAGTAGTAGAATAATATTGAACCATGGTTGAAACATAGCACATACTTGTAAACTCGTAGAGTAATAATACATTTCCTAAAATTGTTGTGACCCATAGAATAAAAAACATATAAATATGTAAGAAAATTATCTATATTGTTCAGCTTCTTATCAATTTCATTAATGCTCAACCCAGAGAAAGCAAAATATCCAAAAAAAATCGCCATGCATGTACATTACAAAATTATTCATTTAACGAGAAAAAAAATGGCACAATAACATATTCAATGGGAGGAATAGAGACCTTACAGGGTTGTGGATGCTCAATATGGGTTCTTGCAGTGTTTTGGGTTCTAGGTGCTCCTTTTGGTGGTGCTTCGATGACGGGGGGAAGATAGACCTTGCAGTGCTTGGTTCTCATGAAAATGAAAATCGATCTAGCTGTCTTTTGAGTTCTTGCATTACTTATTCATTACCAGCAAAAAGTGACATGAATTTATGCATGGGAGACAGAAACAAATTCACTGGAAGAAGACGACGAGCATTTATTGTAACTAAATGGACGTATTTGGTCTAGTTATAACTATAACTCATTTAGTTACAAGTATATCTGTGTTTAGTTATAATCATAAATGTCTCCTTATTTCACTAAGTCTCAGTCTAAGTCATTTTTGGACAATTAATTGTTCAATTATGAGCACAATTCCATTCAATTATAATAAATATGTTTGTATTTTAAATGGTTAAAAATGTCTTGTGGAACGGTGTAGAAAACAATTGATACAGTTTTATTCATCAACTCAATTATTAGTACCTTAAGAGTCCACCTTTTCCTCACATTTCTCTCCCACTCAATTATTAGCACCGCTATGGTTTGTGATTTACAAAATATAATCGATTAATTTCACCACTTTTGTAAAATTTTTGACAGAGTTTTTGTAAAAATTAAATATTTATTTTATTTTTTAACTTGTTTAACTCAATAAATTTATTATTTATATCAATTCATAATAGTATTTGTATATTGCACAACAAATATATTTATATAGTATAATAGATTTTTACTCACACTAGTAGAAATCATACTTTATAAAAGAAAAATAATTTATTATTAGAATAAATATAAATATAAAGGATAACAAAAAGATATTTTTATATAGTTAAATAATAAAAATAAACTATATATAAGAATATGAGATTTGTGATATTGTATTATACATATATATATATATATATATAATGAACGAATTGGTTCAGTTTGTATGATTTGTTAGAACGTCAAATATCAAACTAAACAGTATAAAAAAAATTCCCTTCCAAGTCGAACCTACCAAACTGAGCCAAGGTTTTACTGGCTAAAACAATTTGGTTCAGTTAATTGAATACTCTTAAAAGATACTTGCAAAAATATAACCCACTATTACATATATACATATATACGTACATATATACATGCATATATATATATATATATATATAGGAAGAGAGGAGAAAGAGAGAGAGGTAGAGAGAAAAAAGATTGTATCAAGTTTTTTAGATTTTATTACATCTATCTTGTTTAATTGTAGAAATTTAATATTTAGTACAATTTCTGGTTTGCATTTTTATTATTTTACCAGGAAGTTGAAATTTGTTAATAATAGTTAGCATTCTTATCACCCAATTTTATGAATTTTTATGTTTCCTAAACAAGAGTAACAAGGAGCATCCTTATCCCAAAATTGAGAACTCTTAAAGCGGCTAGTTCAAAAAATTTTAAAAAATTCACTTTCCTCCCCGCGCAAATTCTATCATATCCGCTAATTTACTTTCCACCCCTCGCAAGTAATTACCATGCTCACTAACTCACTTCCCTCCTCTTGCAAGTTTTTATCATACTTGTTGACCTATCTCATGATAATAGAGGTAGAGATGACTCACACGATGCTGGCCATCTTACTTCCTTTGGAGTGTGATTGTTGGCTACTATTCTATGTTCATCTTTGCAACTACATTCTTTCGTGGACATTATTTCTATTATTTGTAAATATGTTCAATAGTATTTCTTTATAATTTCATGAAATCATTTACTATTCCTTAAATATTCTTTTGAGAGTTTATATGGTATTCTATATGAGTTAATATTGGGTGGATTGATATATAGTAGTTGTACTTTGTTTTCTTATTTACTCAAGTTTGGTTTCTCCTGTATCTATTTGATTGATTAGTAATTCAAAGAGTTAGAATCTTTCACGATATTAGGAATGTAATTTTTGATAATATCCAAATTTGATAATATTATAAGCTATTCTTATCCTAATATAAGCCATTTGTAGAAAATATCTAACAATGGGGAATAGATAGACCAATGATTGGATGAGAAATGGGTTTTTAAGGGACGAGTTTGCTAGAAGGATAGTACAATTTTTAAATTTTACATATTCCTATCCAAAGATTATGGATTGTTATTGTATAAAATGTTCATATTTAAAGTGTCGCAATCTAAAATTTAATGATCGTAAAATTGTATAATATCACCTCATATGTTATAGTTTTGAGAAAGGCAACACTATCTGGGACATTCATGGGGAACCTTTTCAGCGAGGTCTAGTTGGTGAATCTTCTACATCCATGAATGATAAGAACTTTAGAATGAGAGATATGGTCTTGGATGTTGCAAGATAGAATTTTAATTAGTCATTTGTTAGGGATGAGCATCTAATAGAGACTAAACAATCACCTAACTTAAAAGCGCAAAATTTATTGAATTGTTAAAAGATGCTAAAGAATATTTTTAGGAAGGTTGCATGGAATAAATAAGATGATTCGTAGTGTCCCAAATGTTGAATATTAAGTTTGATTCTAACCTACCCTAATCATGTGTAGATCGCATCATGACATTGAAGAAAAAAAACGATGCTAGAAAATGCAGTGTTCCTAATTAAGATGGTGGGCAAACTTGGATTGGGATATGAGAAGATGGATGTTTGTTTGAAAAATTGCATATTATATTACAAAGAAGACATGCAGAATACAAAATGTACGACATATAGTCATGAGAGATACAAGCCATGAAACCTAGGTTCTAGAATAGATGTGTCATACGAGGTTTTTATCTACTTTATCTAATTCCTAAATTTCAAAGGCGTTATATGTCAAATCCAAGGAGATGACATGAGATGACATGACACTTTAATAATATATGTGAAAATGATAGCATGGCATACCATTTACATAATGAAGCGTGGAAACATTTTGATCTCTTTCATCCTCAATTGCATCTGAACTACAAATGTTCACCTAGGAATGTGCACAGATGGATTTATTCTCTTCAATAATAATGCTATTTCTTATTCTTGCTAGCTAGTTATATTGGTATTATACAATCTTTCTCTAGGAATGACAATGGAAGAACTATATATTTTCTTAAATATAATTATTCTAGGTCTAAAATCTCTTGAAAAAATGTTGGATGTGTTTTTACAGCCTTTTTAATGAATTAAAGCTATTATGGTGGGAAAGAGTTGAGACCTATGATACATTTAATAAGTAAAATTTCTTTATAAAGACAGCTCTTATGTGGACAATTAATGACTTTCTGACCTATGACATGGTATCTAACTAGAGTACTTATTGTAAATTGTTATGTCTATATTGTATGGAATGTATAAAAGCCTTTCGTCTAAGCAATGGACGAAAGTATTCACAATTGTCACTGTCAATTCTTGCTTTCCAATCATACTTACCAATCACAAAGTCAATAGTTTATCTGAAGTTGCGTGAAGAAGACAGTCCTTCTCCATGTTTATCAGGAACATAAATCAGGAGGTGAGTATATATATTGTCACCCTAGAGCTATGATCAACATGGGAATTTTAAAGATTTGCCTAGATATGGTGATACATATAATTAGGCTAAAAAAAGTTTTTTTTGGGAATTACTTTATTGATCCACAAATCTTATCTGTCATGATTTAGATGTCATACATATTGAGAGAAATGTGTTCAAAAATACATTAAACAGTGTGTTAGATGTGAAAGGATAGCCAAAGGATAAAGGAAATGCCACGAAAGACTTAGAGTTGTATTGTGATCAGCCTGAATTACATATATTTTAAAATAACAGAGAACAACTAGTGAAACTCAAAGCAATTTTTACACTACGTGTCGAAACAAGTGAAAAAACTGTGTGCATGGACAAAAGCGTGAAACTTCCTAATAGTTATATTTTAAATATTGCTCGGTGTGTGAATGAAAGGGAGTCACAGTTCCATTCAATGAAGAGTCATAATTGTCACGTATTCGTGTAGAGGTTACTGCCAATTGCTTTTCGTGACCTCTTACTTAGACCAGTGTACGAAGCCATATTGGACTGCATTTTTTTTTAGAGGTATATGCTCAAATATTTTGCATATAACACATATGGAGTTTTTAGAAAATAATATTATGAGGATAATCTGTAAATTAAAGAAAATCTTTTCACTTGCATTCTTCAATGTAATGGAGTATCTTCTAGTCCATTTGGTTTATGAAGCAAAATTTGGTGGCCTTGTACATTATCATTGGATGTATTTATTTGAAAGATATAATACTAAGTTATCATACCTGACCATGTATAGTTTTACATTTATGCATTGCTAGATTATCGCATGCACAAATCAATATAATCTTTATATTTTGATAGATTTCTATGTCGTTTAAAGCAGAAAGTTAAAAGTCATGCACATATTGAAGTTTCTATTGCGGAGGTGTACATTATTGAACAAATGACAATTTGTTGCTCTTTATACTTTGACTTCAATATACACACTAGATTGTATCAAATGCCCAGAAGTGATGATGTTGGGGGGGTTGGAATTGTGTGGGCGTCTTTCACTTTTTTGTCATCTGAGTAGACCTATTGAGAGTCAAAAAAATTGGTGACATTTTCATAACGATGCAGAATATTGGGCGACACACAAATATGTGCTCCTGAATTGTGAAGAAGTTTTTTTTACCACATGAGTTGTTATAACACAATTTATGATGCCTTAAAAAATTAGTCCTCCAAACTGATTGTAATTGTTTTTTTAAATTTGTGCAACAAGTTTAATGAAGAGATGCGCGTATGCTGTACCCAAACCTTATAGATGAGGATTTGGGGAGATTATAGGATTTCAAATTTTCGCGATGATTATAGAATTATGTACGTTTTACTAATATAACAAAGTTACAGTTTGAACTGCTAACTCTATCATTATAGTTAAAATTATGTAAATACAATTTCGCATGTGAGAGTTCTTCAGCAAATGGTTGATGAAAACATTTATTGCATAGCATAAGGTCTTAGTTAGTTTGTGAAAACATGCAATGATTATTTTGTAAATGGTTTTAAATTTTATACTCTTTATTATGGGTAGCATAAATTCACAATGAATAGTAGTGTCTGTGCACTGGGGACCTCATGGAGCAAGAACGAAGTAGATTATTATGGATTATTGGAAGATATGTTGGAATTAGAATACTTTGGAATGGGAAACCATTTTGTTTTATTCAAATGCCATTAGTATGGTGTGTCTCATAGGGAGGTTAGAATGAATTTGCGATTTGGGCTTATTGAAATCAATCACACCCATAAGCTCAACACTAATGATTTATTTATATCAGCTTAACAAGCCCAACAAGTTTGTTATATAAGTTTTTTCGGTACCACTAGGGAGATATGTGATAGGCATGTAATGTGTAAAGTAAAAGTAAGAAGCAAAATTTAAATGCCCCATTTGACAAGGTAGAGTCAACATAATTTTCATATACCTGATGCTCTATTAAAAAAAAAATGTATAGCGATACCATTTGACATTTTGATCATTGTTAAACTTGATTATCTAGGTATATCAGTAGATAATAATGTGGCACTAATCGAGGTATCCATTGAGAAAATCTGAACCATCCAAACACAGCTAAGTGCACAAGAGGGAGAGAATGGAGATAAAGACAAAAAGCAAGTGGAATTTGAAGAGGGACCTACAGAGGAATCTAAACTTGAGTTTGAAGATTTTGATTTAAATAATAGTTAGGATGGTGAGGATGATTAGCAACCTAGCACTTTTATCTTGAAGTGTTAAATAGCATTTTTAAAATATTCAGAAATGTAATTGTAGTCATGTACATACTAATTTTTCACATATAGTTATAAAATTTAGTTTTGTTTCAAGTTTGAGGAGTCATGGAAGGTCTATTTGTTTTTTTGTTGAACTTTTTAGGCTTTTTGTACTAATAAATAAACAATCTCCATTTTCGAATATCCACTTGATGCCTTTATTCAAATGCACTAATATTATGTTTATATTAGATGTCTTATTTGTCTATAGAATCCAATAAATCTAAAATTTGGACTTTCTAATTTCATGCATATTGTTTTTAGACTTTCAAAAAGCAAGAACACATAAAGTTGCTTCTTTCTTTGAATTGTTGACAGATTAGTTTTTTATGTGGCTACTTCACACATTAGGTTTTATTAACTCATCCAGCTATCTATAGCTTCATTTCACTTAACAAAAGCAATTAGGTAATCTCCATTATTTGTTATCTGAAATTTTAAATTTGGATTTATAAAAAATATTACACTAACAATACACGTTGAATATATAGGATGTCTTTTAATAGAGGCCGAGGACTTGGTAGGCATGACAAAGGTGCACGAGGTCTTGGTGCCAAGCACATTCATGACGAGATGCCTCTGCTAATTGTTCAGTTACAAGCATGGTTCAGTCTAGTTATAAATAGATCTCAGTTCAGCTACAAGTATTGTTTTATTTAGTTATAAACAAATCTCAATTTTATCCCAAGTATATATCTATTCAGCTATATGCACGTTTATCTATTTATGGTACAAAATCTAAACCTAAGTTTTACAAGCATCGATTGATTCAATTATAGGCACGGTTCCGTTCGCTTACAAGCAGTTTGTTGTGTACTTATAAATAAAGTTACATTCTTAAGTAGAAGTTATTTGACATATATTTTTTAAAATACTTTTTTACCATCATCTATTATTTTATTTCTTTCATTTTAGTGTTATATTTATGTAAGGGTAATGTGATTAGTTGTGATTGATTTTAATTTATAGTAATTGTATACTTGTTGTTTATTTATTTTTAGGAGGAATATGAGCAGTCATGTAGTAGTCAATATGGCAATAGCCTTACTCTAAAGAGCTCATTTGATATACAAAAATGACTTGTAATTAGTGATAGGTTTTGTAAGAATTGAATTTATGGGTTTGGGAACACATATCATTATCAATATCTTGCTTCTATTGGCATTTCATTTGCATCTATTTCCACAGCAACTCCTCTTAGATATATTAGTTTAGATTAATTGTAAGAGGCAATTACTAAATCACTTGTAAATAAGAGACAAGCAGCTACTTCAAGACAAGCACAAGTGGTTGAGGAGGTAAGGAAATTAGTAGAAGAGATAATGAAGACCATAAAGGATGGCTACAATAATTTTAATGATGGAAAAGTTTAATGCAATGTACGATGCACATCAAGCCAAAATGATAGGAGTAAAGAAGGCAGTCAGTAGTGAAATTGTATTTAACATTCTTATATTTTAAAATTTTGCATTCTTATTTTATTTTTTATGTTCAAAAATAATTATCAAATTGTATTACTAAAGATTTTGACATTTGAAATAAACTGTGATATGATGTTTAATCATTTTTTATATACAATTGTGATAAATTAGAATTGAAATGATAAATATGCATTATAAGAATTGAAATGACAGGCATGTATTATAAGAATTACAAGACTAGTGATCTCTAAAATAGGTCATAAGGAAGTCACAAAATTAGTGACTCATTGTGACCTTGTACACAATTAGAACAATAAGGTTAATAGTGTCACTAATTAGTGATCGTCTAGTGATGAAAAAATGGGGGGAGGGGGTCTCTAAAACCGCACACGGGATTACTAATATGTGTCTAATTTTCTTAACAAAAGGGTCACTAACTAATTAGTGATTGCCTCTATATGGTCACTAATTAGAGACTGCTTGCTCCACAGTCACTATGCGATCACCATTTAGTGATTGATGTTGTAACTCAGTAAAAGAAAAATTAGCGACTAGTTAGTGACTGATTTGGCGATCACTAATTAGCGATTAAAATTTTGCCGGTCACTAAATTTAATTAGTGATGATGCATTCAGTGATTAAATTAATTGGTCACAAACTTAGTCAATGTTTCATTCAATGACTACGTCTCTGTGTATTTAGCTGTGGTTACTAAATCAACTTTTTTTGGTAGTGATATTTCTTGAATTTATTTCTAAAAATGAAAAGAAGTACAATCAAGTAGGTTTCAAAACATGTTAAAAGCAATTATGTACATTGAAAAACTCAAAATCACTTTGAAAAAAAAAAAAAAACTCTTGCAAACACCTTTGTAGTTCAAGTTAAGTTTTAGCTGAAGAATCTTTCATGGGGTAATTTTAGATTTAAACGAAATTCTAAACAAGTCCAAAATAGTTTTTATTTAATTATAATAATATCATTCAGAGCTGAAAATATCACTTTTCCATATTTTTAGAATCCATTTCTAATTTAGTTTTTTCTTATTTAAATAAAGAGAAATAAGATTTAAAAGTAGGTTTCAAAGCATCTAAAAAATGATTGTGTATTTTGAAAAACCCAAGATAATTTTGAAAAAGCTCTTGTAAATGCACCCTTTATTTCAAGTTAAGTTCTAGCCAAGAATCTCCGAGTAAATTTTTATATATTTTAAATAAATTATAGAAATCATATTATTTTGAATTTTTTGTATTTATTATTTGAATATATTTTCAAAAATGTTTGTAACTTTTTTTGGTTGTTCCCATATTATGTTCCTATGATATATAACTCCTTTTTATTTCATAAAATAGAAAAAAATCATAAATTCTAATAAAGTTTTTCAAGGTTGAACCTATGAAGCAGACAAGTTTACAAGTTCTAATTAGGAAATGGGCAGTCCAGAATCAAAACTAATCGGCTAATTTCGTGGGACTTTTTGAAATTCCAGATATTTTATGCCTTTATTAGCAATTTAATAGAGATATTTTTAGTTAGACTACCAATTTACAAATAAATGTAACTCATCAGAAACATTATGAATCATGTGCATGAGGCAGCCCTTCATAGTTCATACAAAAGGAAACGTCTATTTAAAGAAACCAAGACCGCCTCTTTATTTCAGATGAACAAAAGAGAGAACAAATATTGGAGGAGGACAAACAGGAAGAAATGAAAGCTAAAAAAGTTCCAAGTCCGGTAAAACCGGGGATTGGGTGCAGCCATACTCGCCTAGCCATACACGCCTAATATTTTTTTACGTCGCATCACCCGTTGTATATGACAGCCTCACCTCAACATATGGCCCACACATCCCAGGATTGTTGTGGCGGGTGCAGCACGCAAGGCCAACCTCGACCGACCGACCGACTGGTTTTTTTTCAGTGAACAGCAGAAAGCTTCTTCCTGAGCTCCACAAGGAAAGCGTAGACCCTGTGCCGGTGAGGGACAGATTTGGCCACGCTCTCTCTATCCCTGCACCTCTCGGCCCAAGCAAAAATCTTTGAAAACTCCCCTGCAATGTTTATCCCACACTCCTGAGACCAAAGGGACCAGAAGTAAGATGGGATGAGGGCTAAATCCACAAGCCCAAAGCTCTTTCCTCCAAAGTATGGCTTTTCTCCAAGCTCTCCTTCCAGAAGCTTAAAGCAGCTTATAAGCTCCATTTTTTATGCTTCTTGGGCTTCCCTCTGGAATCCGACATCTTCCTTCCAAGGTCACAGACCTATATATGCAGTGACGAATCTAAAATTTATGTATAGGAGACAAAAATGAGTATAAAAAGTAATGTATGTATCTATGTATCAATATATATATATATATATTGTACTTGTCCTCATAAATAATCTTCAAATAAGATTTTTTTTATTACTAATTTTAAATACTTCTCTCTTTTAATTTTTCAATTTAATTGTTTAGAAAATACTCAAAAATATTATATATAAATTAACTCATCTCATAAAATTAAAAATTTTATAAAACCTACCAATATTGAAGTATAATAATAATAGAAATATTGAGGATTCTAAAAGATATAACCTTTTATATTTTATCAAAAAATTATAAATTGAAATATTACTTATTTATTTCAAGAATAAAAAATTTAGAATAATGGTTAATTAAAAGTATCTTAATTTTATTTTTGGTAAGTTCATTTTAATGATAATAGAAATTGATAAACATGAGAAGTTAAAGGGATAAATGGATAAACTTACTGGAGAATTGTTATTATTTTAATGTAATTATTTTATAATTTTACATTTAATCCTTATAAATTTTTAAAACTGTCTTTAAACATTTTGGTTTTTTTTAATAAATTTTTAGTTGTTACTTTTGATTTTTTAATTTTATACCTAAATTTTTAATTTTTTTATATAGGTTAATTTCTCAAGTAAAGGGTGAAAATTTTTTTGCGAAGGGGGTGAGGGGACTATATTTATATACTAATTATATTAAATTAGTAAAACTTTTTTAAATTGAAGGGGGGCACCCCCCCCCCCCCCTTTCAATGTATCCGTCCCTGCCTATATGAAACATATAAACGGAATGGTAAAGCAGACAAACAAAAACAGAATAGATAGTAACCATACGGAGAAATATTTAATTTTCTTTTGAGGTATAGAATATGTGAGTTTAGTCCCCGTGTCATAGTAGCTCAAACCCCATCTCCCATAAAACATCAAGCTCTTATGTCTGCATTTTTATGAAAAAATAGATTTGAGCATATACTTTGAGCTAACTTTCTGATCCCTTCTTATGACAGCTTACAGCTTCTATAATTACTGAAAAACCAACGCCATAAAAGCAAAAGCAGAAGCATTTTTAGTAAGAAGCGGCCCTTTTCGCTTCTGGGTTCTTCTGATTCTGATCTTCAGAAATTCCAAATTTTGCCAAGAAAAAATTAATTAAAAGTTTAACTTGTAGAAAGCTAAGCAGGGGCTTTCAAGTTATTCACTTCCAAACATGCAAGTGAAAACTCACTTTCTTCTCTACGAAATCGGCCCAGAACCCGGCCTCAGCTCTCTTGTAAGGACCGCAAGGCAAGAAAGGAGATTTGTGCTACCAAACCTCATCTGTGTACTCTACAATTATCAGGGACTCGCATATGGGCTTGCTTTTGTGAATCAGAACTGGTATCTGCTTTTGAACAGGGTTCATCTCCAACAGAATATCGCTGTAGTTCGTGACGTTCCCTCCTCTGGACTCGTGTTCCATCCGCCAGGGCGATTCTCACCCTCATCGCAAATGGACTTAGCCAGAAGTCTAGAAGAACTAATTCGTCGGCCAATGGTGATGCGACTGGGTTAGAAGAGCACAGAATAGGGTGAAGAAGTGAAGAAGAAAGCGGCGTTTGGAATGAATATTTGGATGTTTTATGATGCTCAAGAAAGAAGAGAGGGAAAATAAAATGGACAACTGCCGTGACGGTGCGAAAAGAAGGTACAAATTTGTATGGATGATTTGCCAGGATATTCGGATAGAATTGCCTTTGGTTAGTTTGACGTTGGGCAATGCCCCACCGGGGGCAGCACCCTAACTTGCTGTCTCTTTTTCTTTTCCTTTTTTGATACTTTTTCATTTCCTTTCCCCTTCCACGCAAATATCAATAATCGTTTAAGGGAAACTCTCAACAACACAAATGTTAAGTTTTCACTTAGCGGCAGCAAGCTTCTTCCTCAGCTCCACAAAGATGGCATGGACCTTGTGCTGGTCAGGGACAGACTTGGCCACGCTTTCCCTCTCCCCGCACCTCTTAGCCCAAGCACAAATATGAGGAAATCCCTCTGCCATGTTTATCCCACACTCCTCGTATAACCAGCTTTGAAATGGGATCAGAGTCAAATCCACGACCCCAAAAACTCTCACCCCAAAGTGTTGAGTAATAGACGGGCCCAATAAAGTAAAACTGCGGCTAATAAATAAGATGAAATAACAAAACATGAATACAAGGATTTACGTGGAAAACTCTCAAATAAATTTAGGATAAAAACCACGGGTAGGGATAGAAGAATTTCACTATAAAGAAAAATAAGAGTTACAATTTCTCTCTATTTAAAGAGATAAACAATAACAATCTCTCTTAGAATCGGAGAAAAAATAAAAACTCTCTTTCATTCTCTCTATCTGCTCGATGGTTTTGGGAAAACTTGGGATGATTTGAGGAGGCCATTCCCTCCTCTATTTATAGGGGAGAATGGCCTCAATTTTCCAGAAAAGGAGGCTCTTGCATCGCACAATGTCAAAGAAGAGAGCTCCTTTCAGTGCCTGGGTCAAAGAGGAGCCGTAAGCCTCCCTCTAAATAGTTGGATCCATCCTTCATTTTCAAATAAAGGAAGAGCCACAATATGGGTGGCTCCCCTTTTGCTTTTGTCCAAAGATGGGGCTGGACCCCACACAAAGCATGGCTTTTCTCCAAGCTCTCCTTCCAGCAGCTTATAAGCTCCTTCCTTGCTGCGTCTTGGACTTCTCATGTGAAAAACTGGAGATACAGTTCAAATGTTAGGATATATTTATCCAAAAAGAATTAGAATTATTTATAATGACACCATTAGTTATAAAAAGTGGAGTTTGCGTGCTTCTACTTATGAGTTTTTTGCTGAAATTTTAAAAAATAACCCATAATTAGTAAATACCAATAGACATAATTACGTTTTTTATTGTTAGAAGTAGAAAGTTATTGAAAAATAGGTCAAATGAACATTCTCATAAAATATTGTTGATGATTTGCTTGGACTGAAAGATATTTTTTAAAACTAAAATTAATAAAAATTTTCTATGGTTAAAAATGTTTTGAGAAAAATTAAATGCACTACTTATATTATGAATTGAGAAAAAATATTAAAATATATTGAATATGAATTACACTACAAAAAATTTTGAAAAAACCAGCGGTTAGATATGAAAAAAATGGCGGTTCAAAACCGCCGTTTTATACATTCGCGGCGGTTAGGCATACCATCGCAATCTGTCCCATTGTGAGGTAAAATACAACGGTTAAAAGATAACCGCCGTGTAAACTGCTGTTTTTAATAAGTAATGGTGGTTAACTAACGGCGGTTTAACCGCTGTAATGATTAACGGCAGTTGAATCACCGTAATAATTAACAGTGGTTCAACTGTTGTTAATTATTACGGTATTTAGAGCAACCACCGATACGGCACAATTAACGGCGGTTCAACTGCCGTAATTTGAATGGTTACACACCACACTCATTTGCTGGTTTTTGCAAAAATGCTGAAAACATTCATTTAGGCTTCAACCTGTATAGAATATAATTCATTTGACCTGATATAATTCATACCATCCAACTTGTACAGAATAATTTTTCCCATATAACTCCAAAAATGAAATTCTTTTACATGAAAAAGTTTAATAAAATTCTAATAAAACAAATTCAATAATACATCCAATCTGGAATCATTCTGTCATTACATAATCCAATGCTATGAAACTAAATTCTAATTTCATGAAGATGAAAATAAAGCCAGTACAATAAAACACAAAATCGCAACTACTCTTGTGGGCTCGTTTGATTGGGCAATTGACTACTACCATCAAATGATCTTCTTCTATTATTTGTTTGCGCGACCCCACTCCTGTGATCACTAGTCCTTGTGATAATGTCAACAATACAAATAAAACATAATTATTTTAGAGGAATCTTGGCAATTTATCTAGCCAAACAACAAACACTCATAATACCAGAATAGGCCTTTTTAAACCAATTCTTTATCATACCAGAATCTGTTTTGGAAACCAGGAAAATTCTAGTTCCAGAAAATATATGATGAAAATATAATAATCCAAAAGTGAAATTATTAAATACAGTTGGATTTATCATATGGCTTTTATATTTGTGAAAGAAAGTATTGTACTTCACACATCTCCATATAGAAACATGATGATTTTTAAGTATACTACTTAGCAGGTTGAGGAAATTGAAATGCAAAATTTAAGTACCAGACACATAGGTCAATCCTTCTGTTAATTACTGATAATATCCCCAAAATTAAAATTTATGCATTTCAAGTCCATAAAACTATAATCTCTCCATACATATCAGTGAAAGTGAAAACCTTCCCACACACAAATGCAGAAAAGGGAGTAGCCAAAGAAAGAATTGAGAAGTTTAAACCATCAATATTCCGTCCTCTATTTCTTCCTTTTCCTCTGAAAATTAAGCTCATGTGAGACACGTGGTAGACAAATGGAGTGGACAAATGGCTATCAGGTATTTCATTAAAAATCTAATTATTTGAATAAGTAAATTTTAACATTATGATGTTTCCAAGGCCCGTCGACCAAATGAAAAGTACATAAACAAATTTACCAAAATCTCCTTTCATACTAGTTGCTCAATCCTTATGCATGTCATGACCTGCCTATTTTGGTTGGAGGTATATACAAATATTATTTTTTAAATTCTTTCAAATCCTTACTCATTATTTTGCTAATCTATTTCTTAAAATAAGAGTCATTATATCTACAAATTATCACTTTATGAAATCTATCTTTGTTTCCTTACTTTTATCCATACAAGCAATCACCAAAGAAAAATAGCAGGATACCAATCTTGAAATCTAGCCTTGGTTATCAAATTCAGAAGCATAATGTTGGCAAGGAATAATAACACATCAAGGAAAAAGGCCTTTTGATATTTTATTGCTTCTATAATCGTAGTTATTTTGATATTTATTTCTGTACAATTTTTATTAGTTAATTTTATTCTAGAAAATCTGATTATATTAGAATTCATTTCTTTAAAGATTAGGATTTATCTTTTAGTTCTGAGAGAGTATATATGTTCCATTAGGTTTAGGATTAGACATATATATTCATAATTTCTTCCCAATCATAAGCAAAGAGTTGGTTCTTTACGAGTTTATGAGATTTTGTGCCCACAGGCATGGATGAACCTGCAAGTGTATCTTTTTCTTCCCTCATTTTCTTCTATCACTTCTCTTTTTCCTCCTCATTTCTTTTCATTTATCAAATTAGGTATGGAAAAGAACTTTGGTCCTTTGCTCTAGAACCATTTTATTTCCTTTTCTGCTTTATCGCCAATCTCCTCCTAATGAAAAGTGAGAAAATGTCAAGATATCTGCTTTTCATCTTCTTCACCATTGCAGCCACCATGCTGCTCCAAGTTGAAGCCAACAACTTAATATCTTACTGAAACTAAAATCCACAATTGCAACCCATCACTCGAAGCCCATGAACCTTCATTGAAACCATGGCGGCAACAGGTTGCTAACACTTGGGCAGACAAACTTTGCAGGCCATATCCAACACCTTTAGCAAAACCCAAAAGTCCTTGAGATTTGAATACTAATCACCCAATAAAAACCTAAAACTTTTGCCAGTAAGCCCCAATCTATAAACTCAGTTGCCAACATCAATAGCCAGAAACATCCAAAAACCATAAATGCCAAATCCTCTTGCACATGATTCATCCGCTACCAATGCTTTTGACCTCCCTTCCTATAGCTACAGAGCCATGTCATTCTATCAAAGTTTCGCACGAAGCCATGCCCATGAACATCAAACTCATGCTATTTGACCATCCAATGAGCGATGATTTGGATGTGCAATATTGTTAGGTAAAAGTTATTATTTTGTTAAATATAGAACAAGAAATCAAGAAAGAAATTCTGTTGAAGATGCTCAACTCCCTAGTGAAAAAAATTTCAAGTGAAGTAGGTCCATCAAAGAAACTCCTTAAGATGTTTCCTAGCAGCCAAGAGGAGAGCACCATGAAATTCAATGGACAAACAGATGAGCCGTTCTCATTTTCTGTCCCACATAAAAACTTCCAGGTTCCAAAAGATCAGAGTACTAGCTTCAAATCCACGTGGACTGCAAAATATAGTATATGTGTTATTATTTTTTGTTTCCAAACATTCAACAGTTTGTCTTTTTTTTATTTGGACTTTTATTGGTTCTCCCAATTATCTATACATCAATAGCTTATACCAAAAAATATTAACTTATGGCCATCCAACAAATGGAAGTGCCAATAGAAAAGACATCAAAGTATAAGGGTCAATGCAGAAGGTTACACTAGTGTTTGCAACACCGATTTGCCCATCAAATGAAGCACCTTCTTTCTGATACATGCATCACTAGTGTGAGTTTATTTTAATCTTAAATCAAATCAATGCTTTATCTTGATAGATTCTTTGATTTTGAACTATTTAAAATCACAGTTATTTTGATATATTTTATGATTATCATCCTATACGTAACCTAATCTCCTAACATGATTGTAACACTAGGCATTTAATCCTATTTGCAGATTTCTCTACTTTCTTGTTCTTTAATACTGAATCCTATAGTGCCTCTCTATTATCCATTGGTGCAAAGAAAACTAACAAGCAGCAGCTGAGAACACCAAAAGAAGAAGAAGAGTATTTTGGTTGTTGTCTTTTCATACTTTTTTGCAGTTTTATCAACCTGGGCTTTGATTTCTCAAGAGGTAAAGCTTCAGAAAATTGGAACAAAGTTTGGTAGAAGGAATGGGTAGTTTACTATTTTAAAGAGCTTAAGATAAAAGGAAATTTGGAAATTTAAGTTGACTATAGAAACAGACATTTGCAAAGTAGAGAAATGATTATATAGATTCAAAATTAATTCATTCTTCATCTGATATAAAATTCTCCTTTTTTTTCCTGAGAAAACAAAGTAATATAAGTATCAAAATTTGAGAGCCATAAGTCAAATATATTACAAGGAAAACTGCAGAAATATCCACAGAAATTCCATCAGATCTCCAAGTATGGCAGATGTCACAAGGCACAGAATATGATTTCTGGTAACAGGAAACCAAATAATAAAGCTGCATTGAGCATCTACACTGAACCATAAATTCTATCTATTTGATTCTCCATTGAAGATATATAAATAATTCTAATATAATAGGGGAAAAACTGTTGGCAGAACAATCTAAATTACATGCCCCTTCTTCCAAAATAGATAAAGCTGAAACACAAGTGTTTAGACAGCAACAAGAAAATGATCCAGTACACATCAAAGCATTTTCATCAAATGAGCAAGTCATGATAAACCTAAATGCACCTGGGCATCAAATTAAAAGACAAGCAAGAGATTACCTTATAAAAAGTAGTGGGTCTGGTTTTGTTTGCAGTTTCTATTACACTAGTTACTTCTCTGACAAGGCCTTCAAGTTCATCCACTAAGCTTTTGGCTGCAATGAATGAGATTAAACAAAGTAAGTAATTCCATTCCCCAAAGATAGTAAAATTCATCTCTCTAAGAAGAGAATGACATGTGGATACACATAAACGTAACTACATTAAAGACTTAAAAAAATAAGGATCAATCCAATTTCACACATTAGGTTAGTAAATGATAATAGTGTTTTATATTTTTGGTAGCCCTATTTTTTGAAATTCCCTGCAGTAGAAGAGTGTAGAAAGCACAGAAACAGAGAGAAAGGATGCAGAAGCAAATCATAGAAATCAAACTGTAAAAGACTAGATTTTTTATGTGAAAAGTCCCCCCAAAAATCACTATAATAGCAAGAATTGCAAGCAATTGTTCTTAGCCAATGGCTAAGGGCAATACTTGGCTTCTTCTTCTTCTTCTTCGGGAATCTCTCACTTTTATTTTTTCTTTTTTTTTCTCCTGAAAAACCGCAATACAGAAGAAGACAATAACTCTTTCCTCCCCTCATTGTGCTCTACTCTGGTACACAGAACTAAAAAAATATCCGAATTTTGTAGGCGATGACGATCTAAATCCTTCAGAAAGAGGTGGCTCAAGAGGTTTGGAACCAAATCGCAGTTAGTAACTCTAAATCATATCTTTAAAATTGGAAGATTCCACTGTTACATATACCGGAAATCAAAAGAAAGAGGCAGGTAGCTAAACCCTCAAGGGTATCCAAGGGATGATCACCCATTCTCTTGCTTATTGTACACTTAGACCGAATCTCTCAACTGGGCTAAACCATCTTGTTTGTCTAAGTATCTGCATTTAATCATCAAATTAGTTTATCCTTCGAGGCTTTCAATATGATATATACTAGTGAAAGATATCAGCTTTTGCATAAGATTAGTGGTCCTCAGTAACTTATACTTTTCGCATCTGCAATGTTTATATCATTTTTCTTGGAAGTTTTAATACAGCGCTCAAAGAAGTAGTTATTTGACGACCATTTCTTAAATCTAAACGCTGTTCGTATGTTTTTTTGAAATTTTTTTGGTTCAATTTAACTCGAGAAACTAAAATAAAAGTTTTTAAATGAAAAATTGTTAACTTCTTGTCATTAATTTATATGTTCTATTTAATTTGATGTAGTTTTCCTAAGTCTTTTATTTACCTAGGAATTATATTTTAATAGGCCAGGTGTAGGAACCCTAGTTATAGCTTTGACTTGAGTTTGAAGTTTGAACCCTATAAAACCCAGATTCTGCACCAAGTTTCTTCTCTTTTGTCAGAGTTCAACTTCACCACCAAACACATCCTAGAAACAGGAAATCAGAGCAACTAGAAATGGTGTCCAAATGGTTTGCAGGTTTGGTGCTTAGTCTTCTTTATGCTTTCTGTGCCATAAAAGAGTCTTCTTCCTATACCCATCATGAAGGTAGATAAAATAATCTCTTCTTCTTCCTTCCTTTCTTATGCGGAGAATAAGCAAAAGTTGATGGATCATAATATTTTGATTTTCTTCTCCTCTTTCTTTCCTTTATATGTAAGGAATAAGCAGAAGTTGAAATGTTCAAATAAATAATTTTCCTTTCCACTCTTTTAACAAGAGTGAAATGCCAGGACATGGGCTGATAAACAATAGAGAAAATGTTGTATTTGCTGGAAAGGTAAAGACAGATTTTAGCATAAAGTGTATAAATTATCAATGATTTTTGACAACCCAATAATATACATATATTTGCATGTTATAAGAATCTCTGGGCAAAGTTCCCCGTACTGCAGCTACTAGGAAATCAAAGCTTGGAAGACGGAAAATGGCAGTAAATGAAGTGTGGATGAAAAAAGCTATTGAGGAGAAGGAAGGGCTAAAAGGGAAAACTTATGATATTTCAACAAGTGCAACACATAATGCCAGAAAATATTATGAACTTGATCATGAAGGAAAGAAGGATTTGAACGTGGTAGCTAGTGATAGCAATAGAATCCCCAAGAAGTTCAATGTGGGTGCCGGTTTAGCTTCAAGTACGGCTGATTACAATATGCCAATAGAACACCCACCCACGAACAATCGATGAATCTGAGAAATAGCTAGCCCCTTCAATCAAAAACACCATTTCCTTATATAAGACGCCTCTCCTTTTCTATTTTAGTGTACCCAATATTTTGTGAATCATGAATACAGGAAATATCAAAATTTGATGTATATGAAAAATTTTTATGTATAAAGGAAACCCTTTTTACCATGGTGATTATGGTTGCTTGTGTTTTACTTAGTTGCATGTAGATATATACCTAGTTTATGTTAGTTGATTGTATGCAGGCTCCTCCGTTTGACAGAAAAGTTTCAGTATTCTCAGATTCCATTGCACACTGTAAATCCCCAAAAAATAAAAATAAAAAAAATCAACGCATCGAAACTATAAGATTATAAAAATTAATGGATCAAAAATAAGTAGGACTAAAGATTTTCAGGGGGAAGTAAAAGACTAGAACCAAGTTTAATAATGACAAGCAAATGGTATACTGGCTTCCCCTACGAAACACATTGAAATCACATGATTTTCAACACAATTGCTTGCATAAATCAAAGTCCAAGCTATATGCATTATTTACACCATACAGGCCCCAGGCCCAAGAAGCTCCTCTGTCAAACATTATCTTTCCATTCACAAAAAGTAACCTCAATGTTGATTCGAGGCTCATCCTCTCACATCATATAAAAGTAACAACAATGTTTAAAACTACAGCTATATATATATAAAGTTGCCAAAAAGATAAAATAAAAAAAGGTTAAGCTACTACTTTTGCATAGGGAGACTATCTATAAGTACAACTATGACCACAAAACATAACAACATGACAGGAAAATGTTGGTACTCGTAGCCAAAACAAACCAAGTGGGAATAATTGTTTACTCAATATATTCAGCCAAGGAGAAAACTTAAGGAAATACAAGAGATTCACGTGTAGCTGTATATTGGTCTATTATTTGGGCCCATTGTTTGACTCTACAAAAGTCACCTACATAACCCAGACTCTATTTTTCTTTTCATCATATTCTCTGTCAATCAAAGGAAAACAGAACACCCTAATTGCTAATCACTAATCACTCCAAAGACTACCCATGGAAGATCAACTAATCACTCCAATGACCAGGTCTTCTCCCCACCTCCCCTTCTCCTCTCTCATACATACGTAATTCCATTCATTAACCCCACTAAACAAAGGGGGAAAAATGCAAAAGAATATTACTACTACACCACTAAACAAGACTCTTTATGAACTTTTTAACTAACATAGTAAGTGCTTTTAATTTCAGAACACGGGCAGTTCACTCAGTTCTTTGGGGTCTAATGATCGAGTTTCTGAAGATTCCCATGGTGCCTATCAAAAAGATGAATCGCAGAGGCTTCTGGAGGCTACAGAAGAGATTGTGAAGCTAATGCGAAGGGACTACAGGGGCATACCTCTCCCCATGCCACCAATCCACAATAACAAGCCAAAGAACTAAGAACAAATCTTTGGATGACATAGGTTTAGGCTAGCAATTTTGTTCCTCAAAGAGATGTGAAGTCCCTATAGCGTTTAAACTTCAACAAGCAACTATAATTTCTAATGTTTTTGAGTTTTCTTTTCTGTGGGTCATATAGAGATGAGCCTAGACTGTTGTAATTCCCTTCCTTTCCTTTCTGTTCCTACCTTTGACCAATTAAAAGCCCACAATATTAACAAAAGAACAGAAAATTATAGACAAAAAGCAATTCAACCGATTGCCCCTAATCAAGCAACAGAAACAAGTAAAATATACGAAGGGAAGGAGAAGAGATCCCTACCGCGGTCGTCGTCCTTGGAGAAGATGGCTAGCTAGACTGAATCGCGATCGGCAGCAGCGTGCTAAGGGGTAGGGTTTCGCAATCGGCAGTATAGAGGATGAGGTAGGGTTCGCAATCGAAAAATCAGAGGAGGGAGTCGTGAGGGCTACTTGAAAATATGCCATCCCTTTTATATTTAGGGATAAAAAAGTAAAAAAAAAAATTATATATTGTTTTCCAAAAAATTTATTTCAAAACGGTGGTTCAACCGCTGTTTTATACTGTGTAGGACGGTGGTTACTTGAACCACCATATTATACTACATATTATGGCAGTTACTAGTAATCGTTGCAATATAATTGCCATTTTTAACAAATTTTTTTGTAGTGTTAATTTAGTTAACAATTGCGTGTGTGTACATATATATATTACAAACAAGTGGTCAATTGAAGTGATAGGTATGTTGGAAGTGGGTATTTTATAAGATATGAAATATTTGGGAGAAGAGAATTTTTAGAAAAGGAGAGTAGTGCACAAGAGGACTCTTTATTATTTCTCAAATTTGGCTTCATATAAAATGAAAGACTCACCCCTATTTATACTAGTGACACCTTCACAATGAATGGTTAGGATTGTACCAACACATTTTTCATCCTATGGTTACAATTTCTTTTCAAGAATTGTCCACCAAAATATCTATATACTTTCTAAAATATCTAGATATTTTCTCAAAACTATTCTAGATAAAAGGTAGATATTTTCTTAAAACTATTCTAGATAAAATGTTTCTAGAATTTGGACTCATGGGCTCTAATATAGTTAATTTATGTGAGGCCCAAAAACTAAGTCTAATGTTGTATGAGCCAAATCAAGTTTAATTATCCAACACCTCCCCCCCTTAAACTTGATTTGTCATTCCAAGCAGGTTTCTCATCTTGATGAAGTCTTGGTACTTTAATGGCTATGTAAATATATCAGCAATTTGATCTTGAGACTTCACATGCTAAACTTGTACATCCTTCCTTGTGATGCACTCTCTTATAAGAATGATAGTGCGTGTCAATGTGTTTACTTCAATTATGAAAGACAGGATTCTTCGTCAATGTGATGGCCAACTTGTTGTTAACATAAATTTTTGTTAGCTCATATTGTGTCATGTTTAGCTCTTTTAACAAATTTCTCAACCAAATTATATGGTAGACACATGATGTAGTAGTCACATATTCAGCTTCGCAAGAAGATAGAGTGACAATAGGTTGTTTCTTTGACATCCACGTGAATGCAGTATCTCCCATGAAGAACACAAATCTGCTAGTATTTTTTTGATCATCTATATCTCCTCCCCAATCACTATCACTATATCCAACAAGCTTGTAATTATTAGAAAAAAAAATATAAAAGGCCAAAATTAATTGTACCTTTGAGATGTTGAAGAATTCTTTTGATAATCTTCAAATGCGTAGTGGTTGGACTCTCCATGTAACGACTAACCAATCTCACGGCATACATTATATTAGGTCTTGTGCAAGTTAGGTAGCATAAACTCTCAACCAAACTATTGAAAAATGTTAGATCCACATTTTCTCCATTTTTGCACTTAGACAATTTGATCCCGTATTCCACTGGTGTATTAATTGGCTTATAATTATCTATTTTGAATTTCTTGAAAATCTCTTTTATATAACCTTCTTGTGAGATGAAAATTCTATTTTCCTGTTGTTTGACCTCAATACCCAGTTAGTATGCTATTAGCCCAATATTTGTCATCTTGAACTCTTCCTTCATAACTTTCTTGAAGTCCTCAACCATTATTGGATTGTTTCTAGTAAAGATTAAATCATTAACATAGAGACGCACGATCAAGATATCTCTTTCTTCTACTTTCTTGTACAAAGCATGTTCATAGGGACATTTGCTAAAACCATGTTCTTTGAAATACTTATTAATTTGGTTATTCCATGCCCTTGGTGCTTATTTTAACCGGTAGAGAGCCTTTTTTAACTTGAGGACCTTGTCTTCTTATCCCTTCACTATATAGCCCAATAGTTGCTCGATATAGACTTTTTCTTCAAGTACTCCATTTAAGAATGTAGACTTTACATCCATCTGATGAATTTTTCATTGATTTTGAGCTGCTAAAGAAATGATTAGCCTTACAGTTTCCAAGCAAGCAATGGGAGCAAATACCTCATCATAGTCAATGCCTACTCTTTGGCTATGACCTTTTGTGACTAGTCTTGCTTTGTGTTTTTCAATCTCTCCCTTGACATTTCTCTTTATCTTGTACACCCACTTGACATCGATGGCCTTGTGACCATCTGGAAGCGAATTGGGTTTCCACGTATCATTCTTCTCGATAGATTTGATTTCTTCATCCATTGCATCTCTCCACTTCTCTTCTTGTGCAGCTTTTTAAAAATTAACTAGTTCACAATCAGCAAAGAGGCGAAACAGAGTTATATTATCAAGTCTCTTAATTGCCTCATAAATATCTTGTAAACTTCTTGTTGTTAGCCTTAAAGTTTCAAATTTATTTTGATAATGACAAAACAAATTAAAATTATTATATATAAATTTCTATAATGAATAATATGGACAATTTATAATATTAAGTTTATTGTTTAACTACATACATTACTTGTACTAGATTGTGAAGCTGTTAAATTAGATGTGTGTGGTAAATTAATTATATCTTACTATAGAAAAGTCAAAAAATTATAAAGTCAATTTTATATGAAACTACACTCAAATATCTTTATTTTGATATATAATTCATCATATATATTATTTTGTATTAAAGCAGTTTATTATATTAATCTCATATATTATTTTCTGAAAAAGTTATTTTTGAAATCTGCACGATATTTGTTTTAATTAGTAAAATATAACTTATAATATAAATAAAATTCTGAATTAATTTTATTTGTAAAGTAGACGTGCTGAGCTTTAAATGCATATATTATATGCACGTTTTACACTTATAGATTGTCAGATATAATTTTTCAAAGTGGGTCTTTCTGTTGAGTTGCACTGTCAGCAGATAAAATGAGTATAGTACAGTATTTTTATCATATCTCAAAATATAAAAGTCAAATTGTACAAATTCAATTTTGAATGAAAGTAGACGTTAAATACAAATTTGAATTTCTAGACATTTTTGAACTTGGACAATAACTTTTGACAAAAGCAATTTTACAATCTGACATATTGATGAACTTTTGATCATTTCTCTCAAACGGTATACTATAATTCAATGATTCTTTATGCATTTGAAAACAGACTCACACAGGAGTATCCAAGAATTTTTTAAGAATTTTTGAATTTTCGGAGCTATTTTATTTGAATTTTTGAAATGAGTCAATGTACAATTACTGTTGAGAAATGATTTTGTCTTCCACAAAGGCTAACGTCTCCTTGGTGTTTTTGCCTATAAAAGGAGCATAGATTGAAGGGAGAAAGACACAACAACAAGCTCTCAAAAGCCTTCTCAATCTCTCTCTAATTCTTTGTGCTATATTGTTTATTACTAGATCAAAGAGTGCATAGAGGAAATTGTTTTATCCTTGAGAGTGCCTCTTTGAAGTGAGATCATTTTTGTACATGAGTGGTAACTCATCTTACTTAAGAGGAATTGCTACATTTCTACTCCATCTTCATTACAATTTGTATTGGTGTTTTAAGCTCACCGAATCAAAGGCTTTGTAATCGGGATTTCTTGCCTCTGCCAAGTGCAAGGGACTTTCTTTGTATTTGGGATTTCTTGCCTCCGTTAAATACAAGAGACTTAGTGGAACCTCGGCTAGTTGAAACTTGAGAAAGTAGACGTAGACTTGGGTAGCAAGTCGAACTACTATAAAAGAGTTTGCATCTCTTATCCCTACTCTCTTTACTTTACTTAAAATTGTTTTATGTTTATTATTGGGTGAATTGTATTAGTTTATTTGATTCAATATTTTTATTGTTTTTAATTTTTTTACACACTTAGTTTCTGTGATAAAAACTCAATTCACCCCTCTCTTGAGTTGCCTTTTGGGACAACACTTGTGCGATTTACATCTCTTTCATTTAAAAATGATAATGGCAAATCTCTGCTGCCAATTGTTGTTGTTGGCGAGGTGGGTGGTGTTGCATGGTCTTGCTGGCATTCTCCTAGTTACTCCGCTGGTGGATGCTCACTTTCTTCAAATTGAGGAAAAAATTGAAATCTTTTTTCATCCCAAAATCCCATTCACTTTCTTTATCAAATTCCACGTCTTGACTTATTATAGTTTTTTCTGTGGTTGGATTGTACAATTTATAAGCTTTAGAGTTTGAGTCATACCTAACGAAGACGAATTCTCGCTTTTATTATCGGGCTTTGTTCGTGCCTCATCTGGTACACGAGCATATGCTATGTTTCCAAACACTTTTAGATGAGAAATCATTGACTTTCTCCTCCTCTAAGCTTCTTGTGGTGTCTTTCTCCACACACTTCTAGTTAGTGAGCGGTTGGACAAGTATATTGCACATGCCACTACCTCAGCCCAAAATTCCTTTGGCATTTTCTTACTCTTGAGCATGCTTCGTGCTATGTCAAGGATTGTTCTATTCTTCCATTCTGCTACTCTATTTTGCTAGGGGGTTCTAGGAGCAGTAAAAGGACATCGAATTCCATTTGCTTCGTAAAATTTTTGAAACTCTAGGAAGTAAATTCTCCTCCTCGATCTCATCTCATGGCCTTGATTTCTCATCCACTTTCTTTTTCCATAGCTGCTTTAAACTTTTTGAAAATTCCAAAGACTTCTGATTTTTGCTTCAAGAAATAAACCTAAGTTTTTCTTGAATAGTCATCAATAAATAAAAGGAAATGGTTACTCTTACCGAGGGAGCTTGGCTTAATTGGTTCACAAACATCATTGTATATGAGCTCAAGAGGTTTTTGTGCTCTTGAGTTTGATTCTTTTGAAAAACTCTTTCAAAACTATTTTCCAAGTAGACATCCTTTGCAAAGTTAATCGGGGTGTGTGATGGAGGGTAATCCTCTCATCATCTCTTTCTTTGACAACAAGTCTAATCCACCAAACTTTAAGTGCCCAAATCGAAGATGCCAATGCCAAGATGTATCTTTGTAACAAGCTTTAGACATTTTACAACTTCATTTTAAATATTTAACACGAACATTCTATTTCTTAACATTGGCACTTTGGTGATTAAATTATTTTTCCCATCTTTTAGAGTTAAACTATAATCTTTCATATGAATATTATAGCCTTTCTCTAAAAGTTTCCAATACTCAGGATATTATTTTCATGTTGGGCACTTTGGTGATTAAATTATTTTTCCCATCTTTTAGAGTTAAACTATAATCTTTCATATGATTATTATAGCCTTTCTCTAAAAGTTTCCAATACTCAGGATATTATTTTTCATGTTGGGCACATAGTAAACATTAGAAATAAATTGATGTTCTCCATTCTTCAAGCGAATTAAAATCTTACCTTTACCTTTTACTGGAATTTTTGACTCATCACCAAAGGAAACGTTGCCACTTATTGACTCATCAAGCTCTACAAAAATGTTTTTTTTTCCATTCATATGGTTGCTTGCACTAGTGTCAAGGTACTATATGTTGTTTTGTCATTTATTAATAGAGTGGCTTCTTCTTGATTCTTGTCTTTGACATAATTAACATTCTCTTCTATTTTTGTTTTTAGGAGCTCTACATTCTGAAGTGTAGTGACCAAACTTTTGACAATTTAAAGCACTTGGTTTGAGATTTTTTATACCTTGAGTTGTTTTCTAGTCCTCCTGTTGAACTTTCTCTTCTATCTCTACTGTTGTTGAAATCTCCATGTCCATAGCCTTGTCCTTGTCCTCATCCTCATTCTCGACCTTATCTTTGACCACGACCTTTTTCATATTGAGTACATTCATTATCAAGGCTTTTTCTTTCTCCTTTGAGTGGACTTGTATTTTAAGAAGTTGTTTCACAATATCTTGCTTCTTCTTATACTTTTCTTCATATGCTTGCAAAGACCCCATTAGTTGATCAATAGTCATCTTATCCAAGTCTTTTGTTTCTTCAATTGTCACAACTATATGTTCATATTTAGAATCTAATGAACGTAATATCTTCTCCATTATTCTTACATCTTCTAACTTTTCACCATTTCTTTCATTTGATTGGAAATTGCCAAGACTCTAGAGAAATAGTTGGAAATAGACTCAGACTCTTTCATTTGTAAAGCTTTAAATTCGCCTCTTTGTGTTTGGAGACGTACATTTTTCACTTGCTTTGCTCCTTGGTAAGAGATTTGGAGCTTTTCTCATATCTCTTTGGTTGATGTTGCACTTGAAATCTTCTCAAAACCATCGTCATCTAATGCTTGATAGATGAGGAAGAGAGCTTTCTTGAATCTCTTAAGCTATTCTTTTGTTGTTGGGATAGCGATGCCTCATCTTTTGGCTTATCATAGTCTTTGTCTACAAACTCTCAAACTTCGTGTGCTCCAAGGAGAGCCTTCATCTTGACGCTCCAATTGTCATAGTTACTCATATTGAGCATAAGGACCTAGAAGGAAGGCATGCCATTACTCCCTATGACTAAGGGCTCTGATATCACTATGTTGGAAGTGGGTATTTTATAAGATATGAGATATTTGGGAGGAGAAGATTTTTAAAAAGTGAGAGTAGTACACAAGAGGACTCTTTATTGTTTTTCAAATTTGGTTTCATACAAAATGAAAGACTCACCTCTATTTATACTAGTAGCATATCCACAATGAATGGTTAGGATTGTACCAACGCATTTCTCATCCTATGGTTACAATTTCTTCTCTAAAATTCTCTACCAAAATATCTATCTCCTTTCTAAAATATTTAGATATTTTCTCAAAACTATTCTAGATAAAAGGTAGATATTTTCTCAAAACTATTATAGATAAAATGTTTTTAGAATTTGGGCTTATGGGCTCTAATATAGCGAATTTATGTGAGACCTAAAAACTAAGTCCAATATTATATGGGCCAAATCAAGTTTAATTATCCAACAAGGTACTCTATTCATCTTAAATAAGGTTTCACATTCAAATCTTAAGTACGCAAATGTCCTTATTGAGAAAGCTCTGCCATTGTTATAATATCTCAGCTAGCTCAAATTAAATTAGTCAGAGTCTAGTAAATTCTCAGATATGGGTGGTTTCGACAAAAAAAAAGTTATTAACTTTTTAACTCATTCAAAAAAAAAAAAGCCAAAAAAAAAAACTGAAAATCTTGCACTAAAAAAATTGCTTTACGTAAAACGATCCAAAAAATATATCTTTAATTAATAAAATTATTATAGACCTGTAATTTTGGTAGTGGCTTATATCAACCATATATGAAAAACTAGAACCCATCTTCTTCTCTATATAATGTACTGGCACAGGGACTCTCTTGTGAACCGGATTGAGGCCTTCTCTTCCAAGGCTATTGCACCCTCAACCCAAATGGGCTTCGCCAAAAACTCAGGAGAATTACTTCATCAGCTATGTTTATCAGATCCTAAACACAAGCTGTGAAGAACTAAGAAGACTGTTTGGTAGACCAGGACTAATGCGCGTGCAATAGGGTCTTCTTAAATGTGCCTCATACTTTCACTTCTCGTGTGAAAATGTGAGTTTTACGTATCACTTCTTCACGTGAGATACGAGACTAGGTACTCTTATATTAGACCAATATTAATGTGATAATCACATGTTTCATATTTATGTTAATGGTTTTTTCACTAGAAAAAAGAAAAATAAAATACTTCTGATTAAGGCCATCTTTATTTTAATTTTACATAAATATCATTCTGAAGTTTTTTGAAAAAAAAAATTAAATTTCTATAGAATAGAATACAACAAAAGAGCAAGTTTGGCCTTGACCTGTAGCGGAATGTTTGGCCTTTTCCTGCCATTATTGCACTTTTGTTTGTGTTCCTTTTGTTCTTAGCGGGGCATTTTCCATCTAGTGGTATGGGCTGAATGAGGCCATTCTTGTCAATTCAAGCGCCATGATTTTGTACAGATTGTTATGATATTTTTTTCTTTATCTATTTAAATATTTTATACATATTCGTATTTATAACAATTTTATTTCTTTGTCCACTTAAACATTCCTGGCCCCACTTCTTGTGTTATAAAATTTATTATTGTAGTACAACACCATTTATTTATAGTAGTTTCGCATTAAATCAATATAATTTAAAATATATGACTTTTGAACATTTTAATAAATTATATTAACATATATTTAGCATTTATTAATTTTTAAAAATTATATATCTTTTTGTAATAAATAAGATACAACCAACTCCACCTAATAGTTTTAAAACGTTAAATGTTAGGACAAACTTATAGTTGAGTACTATTTGAGTATCAGTCACAACTAGCCAACAGCATTCATTGGCTTTTTATTGGACTTTTGCCTTTGTTTTTCCTAGTGTTTTTCTCTTTGGCCCATTTAGATAATTTCTAATATTTTTTTAAATTTAGGAATAAGTTGAATTTTATTTAGATAGTATTTTGTAAATGTTTGTAAGAAATCGGAAGTTGAAAATTATAGCAATATAAGTGAGTTAGGTATATTTGTAAAAATATTATAAAATTTTTTTAAAGTAGTAGAATTGATATTTGGGATGTAAATTTTATAATTTACTTTGGGAGAAAATTTTTGAAAAAACTTAAGAAATTTTGAGCAAATTTCACGGAGTAATTTTAAATTTGAAAGAAATTTAGAAAAAGTCTAAAATAGTTTATATTTAATTACAATAATACTATTCATATCCAGAAGTATCTCTTCCCAATATTTTTAAAATCGGCTTCTAAAAATTAATAGAAGTGCAATCTAAAAATAGATTTCAAAACACATTAAAAGTAGTTATGTACATTGAAAAACCCAAAATCACTTTGAAAAAACTCTTGCAAACACTCTTATAGTTCAAGTTTAGTTTTGGCTGAAGAATCTTTCTTGTGGGGTAATTTTATATTTAAAGGAAATTCTAAAAAAGTTTAAAATAATTTTTATTTAATTATAATAATACCACTCACAATTATAAGTACCACTTTCTCGTACTTTTAGTAAATTTATATATATTTTATACAAATCATAGAAATGATATTATTTTGAATTTTTTGTCTTTATTATTTGAATATATTTTGAAAAAAGTTTGTAATTTTTTTTGGTTGTTTCCACGATATGTTCCTATGAAATATAACTATTTTTATTTTACAAAATAAGAAAAAAATCATAAATTCAAATAAAGTCTTGCAAGGTTGAACCTGTGAACCAGACTAGTTTACAAGTTCTAATCAGGAAATGAGCAGTTTAGAATCAAAACTAATCGGCTAATTTCGTGGTATTTTTTGAAATTCCAGGTATTTTATGCCTTTATTAGCAATTTAATAGAGAGAATTTTTTAGTTAGACTACCAAATTACTAATAAATCTTAATCAGCACAAACATTATGACTCATGTGGAGGAAGCAGCAGTCCATACAGAAGGAAACGTCTATTTACAGAAACCAAGACCTCCTCTTTATTTCAGAAAAACGAAAGAGAGAGCAATTATAGGATGAGGCAAAACGTGAAGAAATGAAAGCTAAAAAGGTAAGTTCAGTAAAAACGGGGATTAGTTGCAGCAAAACACACCATTAAAATTATTTTTTGCGAATTTAATGTTAAATGCTACTCTAATAAAACAATATTATTAAACAATTAACACATAAGACAATTATTTGACTTACTTATCACGTCTCAACCAATACTGTCTTACTGTCTTTAAACCCACCATATTTTTTTAGGTCGCATAACCCGTTGTTGACGACAGCCTCACCTCACGGGGTTTAGGTGCAGCCAAACACGCCTATGATTTTTTTTTAGGTCGCATCACCCGTTTGTATATGACAGCCTCACTCATCCTATGGCCCACACATCCCAGGATTATTGTTGGCGGGTGCAGCACGCAACGTCAACCACATACCAGCCGACTAATGTTCAGTGGAAAGCCTCTTCCTGAGCTCCACAAGGAAAGCGTAGACTCTGTGCCGGTCAGGGACAGACTTGGCCACGCTCTCTCGGTCCATACACCTCTCCGCCCAAGCAAAAATCTTTGGAAACTCCCCGGCCATGTTCATCCCACACTCCTCAAAACAAAGGGACCAGCAGTAAGATGGGATGAGAGCTAAATCCACAAGCCCAAAGCTCTCTCCTCCAAAGTATGGCTTTTCTCCAAGCTCTCCTTCCAGCAGCTTAAAGCAGCTTATAAGCTCCTTTTTTGCTGCTTCTTGGGCTTCCCCTGTGGAAGCCAACATCTTCCTCCCAAGGCTATAGACCTGTATGGAACATATATACGTAATAGTTAAGCAGACAAACAAAAACAGAATCAATATTACCCATGCGGAGAAATATTTAATTTTCTTTTGAGGCATAGAATATGTGAGTTTAGTCCCATGTCATAAGAGCTCAAACCCCATCTCCCATAAAAAATTAAGCTTTTATGTCTGCATTTTCATGAGAAAATAGACTTGAGCATATACTTCGAGTTAACTTTCTGATCCCTTTTTATGACAGCTTACAGCTTCTATAATTACGGAAAAAATTTCAGAACTCAGTTTGTCCATAGCTAAAGGACCGACGCCATAAAAGCAGAAGCATTTTTAGTAAGAATCTGCCCTTTTTGCTCCAGGGTACTTCTGATTCTGGTCTCCAGAAATTCCAAATTTTGTCAAGAAAAATTTTGTTGAAAGTTTAACTTGTGGAAGCTGAGCAGGGACTTTCAAATTATTCAGTACCAAACATGCAAGTGAAAACTCACTTTCTTCTCTACGAAGTCGGCCCAGAACCTGGCCTGAGCTCTCTGGTGAGGATCACAAGGCAAGAAAGGAGATTTGTTCTTCCACACCTCATCTATGTACTCTACAATTATGAGGGACTCGCATATGGGCTTGCTTTTGTGAATGAGAACTGGTATCTGCTTTTGAACAGGGTTCATCTCAAAGAGAAGATCGCTGCTGTTCAAGACGTTCTCTGCTCTGGACTCGTATTCTAGCCCTTTCTCCGCCAGGGCGATTCTCACCCTCATCGCAAATGGACTTAGCCAGAAGTCGAGTAGAACTATTTCGTCGGCCATTGGTGATGCAACTGTGTTAGAAGATCAGAGAACAGGACGAGAAGTGAAGAAGAAAGCGGCGTTTGGAATGAATATTTGGATGTTTTATGATGCTCAGGAGAGGAGAGGGAAATAAATTGGATAACTGCCGTGACGGTGCGTGAAGAAGGAACAAATTTCTGTGCATGATTTTCCAGGATATTATGCTGGAATGGCCTTTGGCCTTTGGTTAGTTTAACGCTGGGCGCTGCGTCACTTGGGCAGAAACCAAGCTTGCTACCACGTGTATTTTCTCTTTTTCTTTTTCTTTTTTATTTTATAAATTTTCATTTAACAGTGAGCGGATACATGATTTTACTTTTTGTTTTCGTTTGCCCTTCCACGTGACCTCCAATCATGGTTATATTTAAAATAGGTGTTTATTTTGTAGGTAGATAATAACTAACAGACCAATAAAAACGAGGCATGTGTATAATTTTTGTATATTTATTTTTATTTTATATTTAATTAAATAATAAAAAATTTATAGATATAATATTAAATATTAAATTATTTTATAAATAATTAAAAATAAAAAAAGTGAGACACATAACTGTTTTTTATTGATATGAGCAGTGTCTAACGTCAAATAAACGGTTCAACCAGTGTTCTTAATCTCTTAATCGGTTAACTGAGTATACTTTCAGTAGTAAATCAAAATTTGAAATTCAAACTTCAAAAAAAATCCATAAAACATGCAGATTAGAGAGAGAGAGAGAAGAGAAGAGAGGAAAAACAGAAAGAGTTCCCTAATTCCTCTTTCTTCTTATTCACTTGTGAGGGATATATCTAATTTACGAACACCAAGAGCACCCGCCTCATGCTCGCAAGTTCCAGTCTCCTTACCAGCAGTTCTCCCTGCCGCGAAAAAAACCTCTCGCTTCTGGTCGACTGTCCTCCGCAACGATCGTCGCTAGGTCCGTCAGCTTCATTAGCGGCATGGCCAGAAGCAGCTTGGTAGTTCGAGATTTTAGAGCTCGAATAGTTATGTCTGAAAAAAGTCCAAATGAACTAGGAGAAGTCCATGAGGTTGCTCGTCAAGTGGCCCACGTTTTGGCCCAGTTTCTTGTCCTTACCTCATGCGAAAGTTTCCCGAAAAAATATTGGCAGAGTATCATCCCATCCGTTAGCTATGATTGCAAGTATTTCCCTAGCATTGCAATTCTTTGCTCTCGACAATATTCGTCTTGGCATTCAGTGCTTGAGCCAAAAGGAGAAAATTAGAACCACAAAATCATTGCAGATGTATTACCGGCGGGGTCCATAGTATTCTTTTTCCCCAAGTGTAATATGTGGAGCCTTTTTGTGACAAGTTGACGTGGGTTCGGTGGATATGTTTTTCCATGGGTTTATGTAGTTTAGGTTCAGGAAACGTTAAGCATTTTATACAGCTTTTTCAGTTAATCATACCGGAGTAAATACCCAAAAAAAAAAAAAAAAACTTTTTACTGCCAAGATAAGAGTGACAGTTCTTCAAGGTTTGGATTTTGACATTAATTTTTTTGTGTTCCTTATATTATGCCTGACTCCGTCAAGTATTTTGATGAGTATTGTACCAACAAGTAAACCAGCCTCAAAATAAAATTTATTCCATTGCTTCCGCATGAAAGATTTCAAACATAACATCAGAATCAAGAAATCGAGATGATAAAGCAAAATCTGTCACTTGAAAAGCTTCAATTGTATTTCTAATTTTTAACAAATATGATGATTTTATTTTACACTTCTGATTCTAACAAGGTGGAGAGTGCCTTTACCGCTCTCCTTATTGGTGGAGTCAAATTAATTCTATAGTATTAGCTTGAAAGATTCTTTTATTTCCTTGTAGTATAATTCATGCAACAAAAGCTTTTTATTATCTGTTGTTTGAAGAAAAAGAATATGAAGTCCTTTACCAGAGACAATGTCTCGAAAGAACACCCCGGAGGAGAACGTGCAGGCAAGCGCGCTAATCAATTTTTTAAAAAAATGGAAAACAGTGGTGATAGATGGAGTGAAGGACGGACAGGCAAACCAAGCAGATTTGGCCAAATTCTAGTGCTTAAGTTTATAGACACAGTATGTCTCCATTACAAATGCATATCTTACAACTCATAAAAAAATACACCCAATAAATACAAATGTTAGACTTAGTAAAAACAAGTTAAACTCAATGAACTTGATGTCACATTCCCAACCAAGTTGGTCATGCGTATCTAGCACCCATGTAATTCACATAAATGCATCCATATGGATCATATTAGCATGTTTAGCATTATTACTAATATTTTTAGAATTAAGAGTAGAAAAATAATAATAATAAAAATATAATATATATATATATACACACACTATTATGAAAAAATATCTGAGTACATTAGAGAGTAATTGATGTCAAGGATTAGGATAATTAATTAGTGAGCCAAGTACATCATTAATTTGCTTCATAAGGGAGTTAAATGCAAGAATATAAAGAAAAAAGGGAGCAATTAGAAATTTGAGGAAATAAGGGACCTATATGTAAA